>JBBPFJ010000586.1:39745-74955 GCA_037975025.1 Excoecaria agallocha
TGAAGTGCATAAATAGACCTATTATCTAGAAGGTTGTTTTAAATTCCACTGATGAAGGAAAGAATTATACTGAAGTATCTCCAAGATAGACCTAAACATATAAAACATAGGCTTCAAGCACAACAGTGACTCCTCACAAATGTATATTTGCTAGAAATTTCTCAAGTGGAATAGTGTTTCAAGAGAAGTGATCGCACCTACAAATGCTGTCAACTAACACAACTAAAAGGTTATGTATGCCTACAGATGGCACCAACCAAACATTACTCAATTTCATTTGATTATGCATGCCGACAAGTTGGCTCTAATAAAATGTAATAGACCAACCTGATTTTACATGCCGACAAGCTGGCGCTAATTAGACACAATCAACTAACCTGATTCTACATATCGATATGCTGGTACTAATTAGATACAATTAACTCATCTCAATTCTACATGCTGACAAGCGGGCGCTAATTAGACAGTCAACCTAGGGTTAACACATCGATAAATTGATGTTAACTACCTAAATCAGGGTTAATGCATTGACAAGCTAACGATAACTACCCTACAAAAAGACTTACTGCCCCGGATGGTATATGTTTTAACATAACCAACCAAGAGACTCACTACCTCGGATGGTATGTATTTTAAGATAACCAACCAAAAGACTCACTACCTTAGATGGTACGTGTTTTAAGGTAATCAACCAAGAGATTTGTTGCCTCAGGTACGCATCATCTTCCTTTCACTTTGAATTTTGGTTCACTTTGGCCATAATGAACTAGTTCTCTAAAATTGAGGATAGCTATTGACACTGTGACCCGAGGTAGCCTAGATAAGGGTTACCTAATGATGAGAAAATAGCATATTTTTGATAAAGAGTACTGATCTCGAAGGTCCAATCTGTTTTTTTTTTTGTAGTTTTCATGAAAATTTTATGATTTTACAAGTGTTTTTAAAAGTTCTAACAAAAGAGTACAAAAAACCATGATTTTGGCCTTTAGTGATGACATATGATCATCTGTCATGTGAGAGATGGCTGTCTGTGGCAACCTCCCTCCTGTCTAGGTCAGATCAGGGGCTTTTTTTTGTAAATTTTGGGTTTTTGCCTGAATAATGGCCGTCTATTGTTAAATTTCCAGATTTTTCACATTTTTGGTTTTCAAAAATAAAAAGGATTAGTTTTTCTCTAGGATTTTTAGTGTGTATTTTGAGAGATTAATCCCTCTATACTTGGAAAGTTAGAGTTAGAATGCAATTCCAACTCCTCCTTAGGTATAAAAGATAAAAATTAGAGTTTCAAAAGGGGAATCATAATTGGAAAAAAGAAAGACAAGTTCTTAGAAAGGAAGAAATAAATTCTTCTCTCTCTAAGGCTAGGGTTCTAATACTCTTTTGATCCAAAAAAACACACATAAAATTGTTTTATTTTTCTTGAACATAAAACTACAATCGAAGTAGGGATCTGGACTTCAAGATATATAGAGTCTGAATATCTCCTAAGGGTGACATTCTAGGCTCTCGATCCATCTTTCTCTCTAGATTTAATCATATATGCTCATGTTGTTTATTGTTAAAACTAATATTTTTTGTGTTATTATTCTAGAAATCATGTGTTTCATTTAGATGCCATGTTAATCTAGATTTATATACATGATGAAATATCAATTTGGACATGATTTCCTCTATGGTTGCATAGTTTATAGCTTTGTTTTTATTGTTTTGTTTTGGATTTTTATGTCATTTAGTGTAGTTGAAGCATGATTTAAGGTAGTTTGGCATGTTTTATGTCCTTATATTTTAGTATTTAGTGTTAAGTTGAAATTTTGGCAAATTTAGTGCAATTTCCAGCTTTTGTATCTGTCCCTTGAATGACAAACGAGATGAAGCCCTGACAAGTAGGATGTCGCATAAATTTCTCCTCGTCCCATCCTTCCTTCATTCATGGGCATTCGTCACCTATCTAGGGGCATCTGTGGCTGATTTTAGGCTTATTTTCATCTATTTCACGTGTTTTATTGTTGTTCATGTTATTTTATCAATATTTGAAGTGTCAGTGCATTTTCTGTACATATTTAGCTTCTATATGCATGTTTAATTTCATTATTTTTTGTATTTTATTCTTTAATTGGCTTTTTTTTGCAATGCTAATTTATTGGTTTTTCTTGTGATTTTTTATGAGTAATTGACCCCATGTGCCATTGGAGGATCTTGTGAGATGATTGTGCATTAGGAGTCATGCCCCAATTAGTTTCTTCCTCTCTCTTTTCACTTAGTTCAAGTGCATTTATTTTATTTTATCTTTTTTGTTTATTATTTTGCTTTATTTAGCTTATTTTCTTTATGTATTTTGGATGTATTCTTTTTGGGATGTAATAGATACTAAAAATGATTTTTTTGGAATGTTTAAATGGAAATGACGCTTAAAATTATTTTTATTAATTAAAGCAGGTTTTTCCTTTAAAACATGGACCAATGTCTAATTTTCCATCCAAAAATCAAATAAAGGATAAAATATTTTTTTATGAAATATGCATGAGGGAACCAATATTCCTAACCCAAATGAATGTCCTAATTTATGTATGTAATTTACTTTTTCTTTGGATGATTTGCTTATGTAATAACTTAAGTAGTACTGTATTTTTTCAATAATAAAATAACAATGAAGGAAATGCAATGAATATGCACACTTATGCTCACATTCGACTCCTGAAGCATGTAGATCATCCAAAAAGCTAATAGCAATTCAAAGCTGATCGGATCCTTCCTATGATCCCTGATATATTTCATTAACTTCTTTATGTCTAACTTGAAAATTGCAAGACTGAATGCTAAGTCTTTTAGATTATTAGGCTTTTCTGATCCATATAATCTCACCCCAAAGCCACCCCTTTTGTCGACCAAAAAGTTCTTGTCCCTGAGGCCTTTAATTGAAGTAAGAAAAGAAAAGAGTTTCCTTTTATTTCTACTTGTAAAGTAATATTCCGGTTCACCTTCTCGACCAAAGATATAGAAGAAATGAGAAAAGAGTTTGAGTGATGGAGCAATCCCTAAATCATTGCAAATTATACTAAAGTAGGTTATGGACCTCCATTCATTAGGATTGATTTGATTGGGAGCTATTGCATAGCCCTAAAGAATGCTAGTCTCGAATGGCGGGATAGGAAGTTAAAGCCTGTAATGTATACTATCCTGGTAACAAACTTATTATTATTCTCTCCAAATGGACCATCGAACACTAACACAAATACGAGGCAAGATAATAACTTTATCTCTTTGGGAAATTTGTATTCCTCCCTCAACCTTTTTACTTGAGAAGCAAAAAAGTTTCAAATGCTTCACCACTGGTTCTTTCTCCCTATATGATCTAAGAAACTCGGTATCTAATCCGATCGGATCACTACAACTAGAAGCCATTCTTTGAGAAATAAGGATAAAGAAGGAATTTCTGATCTACTCCCAAAAAGCAGACTTTAAGACTAGAATGTACATATTAGGTAAAGATGATGATGAAGATGAAGAGTCTGAGTTTGAAATAGTAATAAAATTTAAATTCATACAAGTGAAAAAGGCTTACTTGATGATTTTTAGCAAGGATTTGATAAAGAAATGTTGGAACTTGAAGATCTTCAATGAAATTCTCATATCTTCAAAAAACTTTAGGGAAAATGTGAAGGCACAAATTTCCATTTGGGATTTATTGAGGCTATCTCCCTCACACACGTAGAAGTTGATGGAACCTTTGAGTAAATCCATTATTGCCACCATTATTTCACCCTTTGAGCTGCTAGATTTGGTTAGGGGAGGGACAGGACATAATGTTGTATACTCTAATGCTGAAGGAATAAATCATAATCACCCTCTCTACATCAAGGTTCAAGTAAATGGCAAGCACACGGCTTGTGTGATGGTAGATGATGGCTCTTATATCAATGTCTATCCCTTAGTGGAAATTTTTACTTTTAGGCTAAATGAGAATATGTTGAGTAAGTCTGATTTAACCATCTCTACTTATGATAATTCTAAAAGGCAAGCTGTTAGGACCTTTAAGGTTTTAAGTGAAGATGGAACCTATTGAGGCCAAAGCTGAATTTATGGTATTGACAATTCTTACTAACTTTTGTGTGCTACTGGTAAGGCCATGGTTCCATAGGTTAGGTGGGGTGCCTTCCACGTTATATTAGATGATCAAAATACCCTACAATGGAAAAGTGGTAACCATTAAAGCTACAAGGGAGAACCAAATATCTATGCTTGAAATAGAAAAATAGCCTTTCAATGGGTTTCATGTACCTGTAATCAATGATAAAGAAAGTGAGGATAGTTTCGCTGATAGCCCACAAGTGATCAATATGCTAAAGAAGATGAACTTCCTACATGGGGCTAGTTTAGGTAAAAATTCTCAAGGGCCTCTGACTACTATAGTTGCCAAGGGTTAGAAGGATAAGAAAGGGTTAGGTTTGACCAGTCCTAATAAAAAAAAGAAAAAAGGGGGGAGTGAAAGTGATTCCCCACATCTCTCAAAGCTTTATGCCATCATCGAGCATTTGTCTTTACTGGGGAGAGAATGAGCCTTAGCTGATAGAGGATGAGATAGTACTAGGTTTTGAGCTGTTTAATGATGTTTTTTACTAGGAACAAGGGATTATTAAGCCAGTTGAGGGTTTCTGGGATGAAGAGCTCTTGCTGCATCATTCAACTTGGGACAAAAAAGTGTCTGAGGAGATTATGATAGAGAAGCTGCTATTCAGCTAAAAGGCAAAGAGAAGATTGAAGCTAAGGATCTACCCAAGGTTGACTCAGAGACTGGATATAAATCTGATGCTATCAAAACTGAAGAGGATGCTCTCATTGATATTGTTTATATTCCTGAATTTTTTAATAAGAACAATGATTGCTCTTTTGATTATATTAATAAGATGAACAATTTTGCTTACTTGTGTGATGTTTCTTCTAATTTTAATATGCATAATCATGATCATGAATCATTCATATTTGATATTAACTCAACCAACATATGTTCATTTAATCTCGAAACAAAAGAAAACCCAAGAGAAATTTTATTAGCATCAGATATAACTCTTAAAGAGAGAAAATTTTGAGAGAATATTGAAAAAAAAAAATATGAAAAAGTCTTTTCCTCGACCTATAAAGATATGCCAGGAATAAATTGGGAAATTGCTGAACATGCCATCCCAACCTATCCAGGGTACAAGCCAGTTAAGCAAAAGCTTAGGAGGCTTAGGCCAGAATGGGCAGAAAAGGTTAAAGATGAGGTCAAAAAGCAGATAGAGGATAAGTTCCTAATGGAAGTTCAATATCCCATATGGTTGGCAAATGTAGTACCTGTGGCAAAAAAGAATGGAAGAGTCAGGGTCTGTGTAGATTACAGGGACTTAAACAAATCTTGCCCTAAGGATGGTTTCCCTCTGCCTCACATATACTTGTCGGTTGATAGTGCAGTCGCCTGTGCCATGTACAACTTTTCGGATGGATATGTTGGGTATAATCAAACTCTAAACAAGATAGTAGATCAGATTAAGATAGCTTTCATAACTAAATAGGGTATTTACACCTACTAGGTCATGCCTTTTGGGCTTAAAAATGCAGGTGTCATTTATCAGAGGATGGCAACTAGGATACTGGATGATTTGATTCACAAAGAAGTGGAGGTATATATGGATGACATAATGATCAAGTCGATTACCTGAGAAGGTCATTTTAAGGCATTGAAGATGTTATTTCAGAGGATAGACAACTATAACCTTCACCTCAACCCAAAGAAGTGCATCTTTGGGGTCACTTCAAGTAAGCTTTTAAGGCATGTGGTGAGTCAAAAAGGTATAGAGGTAGATCCTGATAAAGTGATGGCCATTAAAGAGATGCCAATACCCCAAAAGGAAAAGGAAATTGAATTTTTATAGGCAGGATCCAGTACATAAGCAGATTCATAACCAAATTGACTTTGATTTGTGAACCAATATTTAAACTATTTAAGAAGGGTCAACCAGTGGTTTGGAACGAGAACTATCAAAAGGCATTCGATATCATATGGGAATATTGCTGCATCCGCCAGTGTTAAGACCACCTTAGGTGGGCATGCCTTTGATTTTTTATTTGGCTATAGAGGATAGTTCAGTAGGGCCAATGATGGCTCAAGAGGATGACTTTGGGATTGAATATGCAGTGTACTACCTCAGTAAGAAGTTTCACCCTTATGAAGCAAAGTATATAAAAGTTGAGAAAATTTGTTTAGTAGTCATTTGTGCATCGAAAAAACTAAGACACTACTTCCATTCCTACAGAATACAAGTTGTGGCTAAGTAAAACCCTCTCAGGTATTTACAAGACATGACCTCACTTTTGGGGAAAATGGGAAGGTGGTTGATCCTGCTGTAAGAGTTTGATATAGAATATATCACTAGAAAAACCATTAAAGGGAGAGCGACGGCGGAGTTCCGAGCTAATTAGCTGTTAAAAGGGGAAAAGATAACCTACGAGTTCTCTGATGAGAACATTGCAGCCATAACAGTTTAGAGTTGGCGTGTGTACTTTAACGGGGTTATAAATAACAAAGGAGCTAGTGTAGGAATAATCTTAGTCACCCCAAGGGGAAAGAAAATGTTGTTTGCCAAGAAACTAAGGTACAAGGCCATGAAAAATGAAGCCGAATACGAAGCTTATATCTTCGGGTTGGAAGCCTTGTTAGCCATAGGGGAAAAGTCTGTAGAAGTATTCAGAGATTTATCTTTCATAGTCTATTAGGTGAGGGGTGAATAGTCAGTGAAAGAAGAGCAATTACTACCTTAACTTAAGTGTCTAAAAGCTTTGAGCAACCAATTCAAGGTTTGTGCCTAGAGAAGAAAACCAACTAGTAAATGCCTTAGCCATCTTATTGTCAATGTGGGTAATCTGAGAGGTATAAGTATGAAGCCTGTGCTGATTTTGAGTTCTGATAAGCCGTATTTCAAAGATGAGCAGATTATGGACATTGAGGTAGATGACGGGAAGTCTTGGTACTACGACATTTAAACTATTTGAAAAGGTCAGTATTCCCAGAAAAAGCCACTAAAATGGACCAAAGGATGATCCGTAAATTGTCAACTGGATTTATTATTGTAGGTAGAGTGCTTTAGAAGAGATAGCCTGATGGTATCCAGCTATGGTGCTTAAATTAAAAGGAGGCAAAAAGGGTCATAAAAAAGTACATACGGGTGTGTGTGTAGCCCATATGAATGGTTTACCCTTAGTGAAGAAGATCATACATTAAGGATTCTCTTGGCTCATAATGTATACTAATTGTTCTAAGTACATCAGAGAATGTCAACTATGCCAACAATATGCAAACTTGAGATATTTGCCCGTTTATGAGTTATGCAACCTTACATCACCATGGCCATTCGTTGCATGGGGTATGGACACCATGGAAATTATTCATTCACCAGCTTCAAATGGACACAAGTTCATCATAGTGGCTATCAACAACTTTATCAAGTGGTTAGAAGTAGAAACTTTCAAAAAAATATATGCAAAGGACATGGCTGAGTTCATTGTGAGGAATTTGATATGCAGGTATAGTTTACCTCATTACATAGTGTTAGATAATATGTTACAATTCTCTGGTGAAACCAAATAGATGCTCATCAAATACGGGATTTAACACCATATGTCTTCTCTTTATCAACCTCAGGTAAATGAGTAGTTGAGGAAGCCAATAAGAATGTTAAAAGGATTTTGGCTAAAATGGTTCGAACTTATAAAGACTGGGCTGATAAGCTACCCTTCACATTGTGGGGTTATAGGACCACAGTCAGAACTACAACAGGGACCACTCTATTTCTTTGGTTTATGGGACAGAAGCAGTATTACCAATAGAAATTGAGCATTGATCTTTGAGGGTGGCCTTAGAAGTAGAACTACCAGAAACAGAATGGGCTAGATAGAGATTGTCACAGCTTAACCTACTAGATAAGGATAGGATGCAGGCATACTATCACAACTAGATTTATCAAAAGAGACTAACCCATAAATTTGGGAAAATGGTTAAGAAGCATTCACTGAGGGAGGGAGATCTAGTGTTCAAATAGATGAGGCTTGGAATCCCAAATATCCGAGGCAAGTTTAAGCGCACTTAGGAAGAAACTTTTGTGCTTAAGAAATTATTATCCAATGGAGCTTCTATTTTATCAGACAATGATGATAAAGATTTTTAAAAACTAGTAAATATTGACATATTAAAAAGGTTACATGGCTAAGACTAAAAGAGAAAAAGAAGAGAATAAATGCCTCGTGGGTTTAAAACAAGAAAATGGAACCCTCACTAAAATTGGGCACCTCATCAGGCTAAAAATAAAAAAAAAGGCATCTTGGGTAAAAATTAGAGGCTGAGTGAAAATAATCAATCAAGAAAACTCATAAGGGCTAATTGATGACATGAGTTATGAAGCTTTTAAAATTTTATTTGCAAGATTAAATAATATTTATCCTTGGGATAATATCAAATGTTGATCATGTATATTGAAATTAGAAAGAAATATCATACATGAATTCATAAAATCATTAATGTACCTAAAAGTAACGCATATCTTTTTCATATGTTCAAATGTAAAAGGTTCAATAAAAGCAAAAACATAGTCCATGATAGTATCTGATCTAGTTTATCTGTATCACATCTCTCTCCCCGTCTAGGTGTTTAAGATAAGAAAGCCTATTATCTATCGGACTCATGACCCATTACTTATATGAGGTGGAAGTAATAAAGTCACAAGCGCCAATCTCAGGAATGATAGTCCTCACAAAGAACTGAGTCTAAATCCTCCGGTGGTACTTTAACAAGAAAGGAACAACAAGTATACCACTTCAAAAGCCTAATAGACACCTAACAATTAACTGACAATCCCCAAACTGGCAAGCACAATGAGTAGTAATGTAGAAGGTAGCACAACACAATACACATAGAGGGATGCATCCAGAGGCTCTATGACGAAATACAGAAGTGATCGGTAGCTAGGTGCACTTGAACATGATGTCATCATCTGTCAACTGAGCCACCCAGAAAGAAACTCATACTGCTGGTGTCAAAGAATAACATATTTCATGGGATAAGTACCTGTGGCTTTGACTCAAAAAGGAGGCTCTGACAATAGCTTTAACTTCTCACAAAGCCATATTTGAAAAAAAAAAGACGCTGGGGTGAGTTGGATTCATCTCGAGCAAAATTAAGGCAAGAAAATACGTGAAAATTTGAAAGGATGTATTTTCCAATAAGAAAAGCTAGTGTTAAAATCCATAAGGGGCGCACTACCTTGAAAACAAGGATATACTTGGAGCAGCATAAGGCAACCGGTGAGATGAAAATGAGGGTCATGATGAACAACATCCAAGCCGAGAATGGTCTCTACCAGAATTAGGGAAAATGGATTATGCCCCCTACACATGCCGTCAATAATGTTAAATAATACATAATCTCCAGTCATCAAATCATTTGAGCACATCAACAGGCATCAGGCAAAGCAGCATAGTAAGATTAAGCCAGACTAGAAAGTAAACACATTGTCAAAGTCATCCAAGATGTCTATCAGAGGCTCCAAAAAAAGAGTCTTCCCCTAGGGTACTAAACCCCTCGCCTCAGAAGGAAGGATACCCAGGGCACAAGCCACCTATTTGGGATAGCTGAAAATAATGGAAGATAAACATGGTCGAATACTGGGTGCAAACCTAGCACTGACTATCTTAGTAACTTCCTCTAACAAAGGGCACAATTCCTGGTGTGTGAACCTAAAAACATGTAACATTGGGTCCCAAAACCATATAAAATCAAATATCAAGTTTCTACCAAAAGATACTCTCTTTAAAAATCTAAGGTTGGAATATGGAGCCAAAAGAGGGTCCTCCCAAGTTCTCAAGTCATCCAACAATCAGTGTAATTTTGTAAGTGTAGAAGTCAATGTGATAAGAATTCTCAAATGGTCTAAGTACAAGAATAGTGAAGAAAATAAATAACTAAAAGGAAAAATGACCAAAAAGATAGAGAAAAGAAATAAAAAAAAGGGAAAATACCTGGTAAAAGCTTCCTTGGGAGAGGGAGAGGTCAAAGGCACAAAGACTAAGGAAAATGTTTGCACCATTTATAGAAAAGGATTGACAGACGATCATCCCACAAATAGCGAGCCATGGCCAGCCCATCTGTTACCTCTGGATGTCCAAAATGCATTTCTTTTGTGTGTCTCATGTATCACATGAACATATTTTTACATCCTTTCTTGCTTTCATTTTGTAGGAAACTTAAGAGGCCCATGGCCAAGGTAAAAAGTTTTAGAAGATTCTAGACGTGAGAAATTCGAAAATTCAAAAGCCATAATAAATTGCAGGGAGTATCCAAATTCAATAAATATGTATAATTAAAATAAATAATGTGTGTGAAAATATAAATAAATAACATCAAGCATATATAGCAAAAATGAAAATAATGTATTTTTATGACAAATAATGTAAATTGGGAATTAAAATAAAGAAATAAAATCAAAAAAGAAAAAAATAAAAAAGGACAAAAAGGGGTGACAGACGGGACGTATAATTCGGCCGACGTCGCTAGCAATGGATGACCAGCCGTTCTATCTCTCAAAAATTTGAAAATAAAAAGACTTTTCTTCTTGTTCCTCCTCCTCACTCATAATAACCACCACAATAACTACCATTACCATTTTTCCCAAGCATTTCTCTCGATTTTTCATCCCTTTGTCCTGCATTTCTCAATTGTTTTTGAAGCTGTTCACACCTAAATTCTTCTGAGAGCGATACACACTTCAGGGAGTAATCTCTTTCTCTTTTTCCTCCCATTTTGATACGTCCATTGTTGCACTTCATGTAAGTATTATTTTACCATTTCCTTTATTTATTTGATTTGTTTATTTGTATAGTTAGCATTTTAGATTCATAGTGTTAGGCACGATTTACTTAATTGTCTTGCTTTGAATGTTGCCCTTAGTAATTAGACTCGAGCTTGCAAACTTCTAATTGCATGACACCATAGTTAGGAATCAACCTTTATATGGGCATGTAAGTAACGACACTTGTATTTATGTAAGTAGTTTTATTTAGACTTGTATTCTAATATCTGTTGTAATTAGACCAATAACTGTGCCAAAATAGCCTAAGATAGTTTTTGTTTAATGTGTCAATAATTCAAATTGCATTGCTTGGTGGCCAACGATGGCCTGTGGATTAGATTGGAATGTTTTTCTTGTACAGAGGGCAGACACATTCCTAGCCGGAATGCAGCTGAATTTCTATTAGAATTTTTTGTAAAATATAAATTGTATATCTTACCTCGTTTGTCGTGCATGTTTGCTAGATTTTTCGGTAATGGGTTTAGGTTGTTGTGCTTTATCTTGAGGTGATTAGTGCTTATTTTCCATGTAGGTTGGCTAGCTCCAGTGTAAGGTGACAAGATGTTGGAATTATGACTTAATCTTTTTTAGCGCATTAATTTACTTGCAACCCAAGTCAATCATAGGAAACTAACATATAATCTTTGTAGGATGCCACAAAGGAACGCTCGTGCTACTCTAACCCTACCTATACCAATATACATAACATCTCAACAGGCCAGCATGTATCGGGCCTTATTGTGAGTCAAGTTTAGAGCCAGTGATTTTATGTCCAAATAGTTCCTATGGACTGTGGGATTGATGGAGGAAATCAACAGACTACTAGCTCCAGTGGGATGGATAGAGTTCTTCACCCAAGCCTTTTAGACCTACCTGGATATCACCATAGAGGTTTTAGCTACTCTAAAGTATAGGGATTACCAGAGATCAGATACCGAGGAGAGTGTAGTCAATTTTCAAGTGCTAGGTATCCACTATAGCATCACGCACCAATAGTTCACTGAGCCTATGGGTCTTCAAATCGGGCTAGATATTGTAACCCTTGATAGGACGTTAGACTGGACCTGGTGGATAGTTATCACACTTTCAGGAGCTATGTACCAATCAGACATAGCGAAGAGCACCATATTGGCTTCTCAGGCCTATAGGTACGTCCAGCGGGCGTTATGCACATCATACTTAGGTCATACAGGGAGCCTTGGGTGGGTTAATGTGGCCGATATTATTAGCTTATAGGGGAAGGACGAGCACAAGAGGGTAGACATCACCCATGAGATTATCGATTCCTTAGTTAGAGTAGCCACTCAATCCACCACTCAAATCTGTATAAAGGGTATAGTGACTCGATTGTTACTGGCTTTAGGGACAGACGAGAGTACCTTCAGGCGCTCACTTCAGGAGGACATCCATATCGATATACATGCTGCTCTTATTATGAGGATGGTAGAGTCAGTACAGGGTCAGGAGGGTCAGTATAGATTGTTGACTATTTCAGAGACCAGGATAAACTATAGCTTGGATCCTATAGTGCCAGATGTGCAAAGGGATATGATTAGGGTTAAGGTCGGTAGCCTCAGCCACCACAGGTACCTCTAGCACAACAAGTACAGTAAGATGACCAAGGGGAGGAGCCTCAGGAGTATCAAAGGGAAGATATTAACTTTGATTATGAGATTGACATGCAGATAGATCTTTATTATCTCCTGGGCAGGTTACCTGAGTCGCTAGCGCATCTACGGTCACCGCTCAGACATCAACAGTTGTCGACCTGGAGATTAGGTAATTTTTCTCCATATAGACACCCGGAGGCATCCACCTCTACTGCTCCACCATATGGACATCTAGGTGTATTTACGTCGACTATTCCACCACCATTAGGGTACCCAGAGGAATCCATATCCACTGTGCCATGAGTACATCCGTCATCAGCCCCATTATCTGATAACACTTCGGGGAGATTGCACTATGGAAGAGGCTATCAGGTGATAGGATCAGGCTCTACAACCAGTGTTGGTTACAGTACATACTTTACAGTCTGACGTGGGAGACATCAGAGCTGAGTTGATGATTGCAGGGCAGAGATTCGCTGCATTCTTACAGGTAGTTAATGAGTCGCTCACCCAGATCAGGGAACAGGGTGTTCGCATTGAGGCTGAGGTCCCCAGAGGGAGACATGTAGTGGTCGAGATAGACAAGTAGCTTAGAAGGTACATCGGGAAATTAAGGGATGATCTAATTAGATACCTTGAGCAGCACTCCAAGGCAGTCACCGGGCTAAAACAGGGTTCAAAGCGGCTGGCTGAGGTGATAGCATAGGTTTTTCAGCCATTAACCACTACATTGCTAGGGTTTGATTTTAGATTCAGGCAACAGGTGAAGCAGTCACCAGCAGCACTGCAGGCAGTGGCGCTAGCTAGACCTCTCAAGCCCTCAGCTTTTATACCTCTATCGGGGCTAGCCTATCATAAAGGACCAGGGCCATCTCAGTAGTTTATCATTTTATATTCAAGGAGTTTAAAACTTTGTTTGGTTATTTTTTATGTATATAAAGTTAGGACTTCTATTTATTTAGTTTATGTATTTACTTTATGTTTTGATTATTTTTTTCCATGCTTAATATACCTAAAAATTGGTAAAAGACATTATAATACTAATAATAAAATGCTTAATTAAGATGCAATGAAAAGTCAAAATAGATGAAATTAACAAAAAGAAAGAAAGAGAGAGAGAG
Organism: Excoecaria agallocha; assembly: GCA_037975025.1. NCBI lineage: Eukaryota > Viridiplantae > Streptophyta > Magnoliopsida > Malpighiales > Euphorbiaceae > Excoecaria > Excoecaria agallocha. The sequence goes on from JBBPFJ010000586.1 coordinate 53,351, forward strand.
AGAGAGAATAAGAACAAAAAGAAAAAGATAAGATAAAATGATAGAAAAGAAGAAACAAAGCCATACTCAATAAGCAGAGCACTAATATTAAATCTTTCTCACAAGTACCCGAAATCCTATCGGGAGACACATACCTACCACTTCAATGAAAGAATGGGCCAATACATCCATCCTCATCACGAGAAGTCACTTGAACAGGTTGAAATTAAAAGAGATGCATAGTAAAAGAAAAGTGCAGATATTTTCTAAATTGAGGAGGATTTTACATCCCCTTTACGTTTATTGAGAATTTACACAAACTAAAGCCATTAAAAGACAAGAATTGATGGGAAACAAGCTGAGGAGTACATTCACTGTGAACTGGACATGTCTTTACTATTACGTACGAGTTGTAGGGTTATTCACTCTTATAATCATGACCATGCAAGAAGAGTCGTATATCAAGCTCAAAAGAATTCTCAATAGGCTATTGGGATTTTTCACAACAATAGTTGCACTATTCCTAAAGGCCATCTTTTCGAACTTTTACTGCTGATTACCTTGGAAAGCCTAGATTATCACAAGGTCAAAATGGAATACTGCCAAAGCCAGAACTATATAATAGCCAGAATGCCATTGTAATAGTCAATGTTCATTTGGACTACGAACAAAAGGACTTTGGGGTAATGAACCATACTCCTTTGGAATATGAGATATTTCAATCTGGACACATCAAAAAGCTATAGAGTTGTTGTTAACAATAAGGAACTATTAGACGAGAGGCAAAAGCCTGATGACAATGTAAATTTTGGAAAGACACAGAGTGAAATCAAACATGTCGACAGCCTTGATGATGATGGTTTTTCTTACATTAGTGCTAATCTGCAGAGTGATGATATAGTCATTGGGAAGTTTACAAAATCTAGCCAAGATCACAATGTTAAAATGAAGTGCATAGATAGACCTATTATCTAGAAGGTTGTTTTAACTTCCAACGATGAAGGAAAGAATTATACTAAAGTATCTCCAAGATAAACCTAACCATATAAAACATAGGCTTCAAGCACAACAGTGACTCCTCAAAAATGCATATTTGCTAGAAATTTTTCAAGTGGAATAGTGTTTCAAGAGAGGCAATTGCACCTACAAATGGTGTCAACCAACATAACTAAAAGGTTAGGTATGACTACAGATGGCACTAACCAAACATTACTCAATTTCATTTGATTATGCATGTCGACAAGCTGACGCTAATCAAATGCAATTTACCAACTTGATTTTACATGCTGACAAGCTAGCACTAATTAGACAATCAACTAACCTGATTCTATATACCAACATGCGGGCACTAATTAGATACAATCAACTTGTCTCGATTCTATATGACAACAAGTTAGAGCTAATCAGACAATCAACTTAGGGTTAACACTCGATAAACTGATGTTAACTACCTAAATCAGGATTAACACATTGACAAACTGATGATAACTACCCTACAAAAAGACTTACTACCTCGAATGGTACGTGTTTTAAGATAACCAACCAAGAGACTCGCTACCTTAGATGGTATGGGTTTTAAGATAACCAACCAAAAGACTCACTACCTTAGATGGTACGTGTTTTAAGGTAATCAACCAAGCGATTTGGTCCCTCAGGTACGTGTCTTTTTTCCTTTCATTTTGAATTTTGGCTCACTTTGGCCCTAATGTACCAGTTTTCTAAAATTGAGGGTAGTTGTCAACATTATGACCTAAGGCAGCCTAGATCAGGGTTATTTGTTGATGAGAAAATAGTATATTTTTCATAAAAAGTATAGATCTCGAAGGTTCATTCTGGATTTTTTGTAGCTTTCATGAAAATTTTATGATTTTCTAAGTGTTTTTAAAATTTTTAACAAAAGAGCACTAAAAACAATGATTTTGGCCTTCAGTTATGACAGATGGTCATCTTTCATGTGAGGGACGACTGTCTTTAGCCACCTCACCCCTGTCTAGGTCAGATAAGGGCATTTTTTGTGAATTTTGGGTTTTTACCTGAATGACTGCCGTCTATCATGAAGGACGGCCATCTGTAGTTAAATTTCTAGATTTTTCACATTTTTGGTTTCTAAAAATAGAAAGGAATAGATTTTCTCTAGGATTTTTAGTGTGGATTTTAAGGGATTAATCCCTCCATACTTGAAAAGTTAGAGTTAGAATGCAATTTCAACTCCTCCTTAGGTATAAAATATAAAAAATAGAGTTTCAAAAAGGGAATCATAATTGGAAAAAAGAAGGACAGGTTCTTAGAGAGAAAGGAATCAATTCTTCTTTCTCCAAGGCAAAGGTTCTAACACTCTTTTTATCCAAACAAACACATATAAAATTGTTTTATTTTTATTGAACATAAAACTACAATCGAAGTGGAGATCTAGACTTCAAGATATATAAAGTCAGAATATCTCCTAAGGGTGACATTTTAGGCTCTCCATCCATCTTTTTGTCTCTAAATTTAATCATATATGTTCATGTCGTTTGTTGTTAAAATTAATATTTTTTGTGTTATTATTCTAGAAATCATGTGTTTCATTTAGATGCCATATTAATCTAGATCTATATGCATGATGAAATATCAATTTGGACATGATTTCCACTATGGTTGCATAGTTTAGAGCTTTTTTTATTGTTGTTTTGGATTTTTATGTCATTTAGCGTAGTTGAAGCATGATTTAAGGTAGTTTGGCATGTTTTAGGTCCTTATATTTTAGTATTTAGTGTTAACCTGAAATTTTGGCAAATTTAGTGCAATTTCTAGCTTCTGTATCTGTCCCTCAAGCGACAAACAAAAAAAGCCCTGACAGGTAGGACATCGCAGGGATTTTTCCTCATCTCGTCCCTCTTTCAGTCATAGGTGTCTGTCACCTATCTAGGGGCATCTGTGGCTGATTTTAGGCTTATTTTCATCTATTTCACGTGTTTTATTGTTGTTCGTGTTATTTTATCGACATTTAAAGTGTCAGTGCATTTTCTATACATATTTAGCTTCTGTATACATGTTTAATTTTGTAATGTTTTTTTGTATTTTATTCTTTAATTGGCTTTTTCTTACAATGCTAATTTATTGGTTTTTCTTGTGATTTTGTATGAGTAATTGACCCCATGTGCCATTGGTGGATCCTGTGAGATGACTGTGCATTAGGAGTCATGCCCCAATTGGTTCCTTCCTCTCTCTTTTCACTTGGTTTAAGTGTTTATTTTATTTTATCTTTTTGTTTAATATTTTGCTTTATTTTTATTTTGCTTTATTTAGCTTATTATCTTTATGTATTTTGGATGTATTCATTTTGGGGATATAATAGTTACTAAAAAAGAATTTTTTTTAATGTTTAAATAGAAATGACACTTAAAATGATTTTTTAATTAATTAACTTGGATTTTTCATTTAAAACATGGACCAATGTCCAATTTTTCATCCAAAAATCAAATAAAGGATAAAAAAGTATTTTTATGAAATATGCATGAGGGAACCAATGTTCTCAATCCAAATGAATGTCTCGATTTATGTATGTAATTTACTTTTTTTTGGACGATTTGCTTATGTAATAACTTAAGTAGTACTGTATTTTTGCTATAACAAAATAACAATGAAGGAAATGCAATGAATATGCATGCTTATGCTCACATCCGACTCCAGGAGCATGTAGATCATCCAAAAAGCTAATAGCAATTCAAAGCTGATAAGATCATCCGATGATCCTTGATATATTTCATTAACTTCTCTATGTCTAACTTGAAAATTGCAAGATCGAATGCTAAGTCTTTTAGACTATTGGGCTTTTCTGATTGGCACAAGCTCACCCCAAAGCCACCCCTTTTGTCGACCAAAAAGTACTTATCCCTGAAGCCCTTAATTGAAGTAAGAAGAGAAAATAGTTTCCTTTTATTTCTACTTGTAAAGTAATATTTTGGTCCATCTTCTTGACCAAAGATATAGAAGAAATGAGAAAAGAGTTTGAGTGATAGAACAATCCCTAAATCATTGTAAATTATACTAAAGCAGGTTATGGACCTCCATCCATTAGGATTGATCTGATTGGGAGCTACCGCATAGCCCTAAAGAATGCTAGTCTCGAATGGCGGGATAGGAAGTTAAAGCCTGCAATGTAAACTATCCTGGTAACAGACTTATTATTATTCTCTCTAAATGAACCATCGAACACTAACATAGATACGAGGCAAGATAATAACTTTATCTCCTTGGGCAATTTGTATTCCTTCTTTAACCTTTTTACTTGAGAAGTAAAAAGTTTCAAATGCTTCACCACTGGTTCTTTCTCCTTATGTGATCTAAGAAACTCGGTATCTAATCCGATCGGATCACTACAACTAGAAGCCATTCTTAGAGAAGTAGGGATAAAGAAGGAATTTCTTTTCTACTCCCAAAAAGCAGACTTTAAGACTAAAGTGTACAGATCAGGTAAAGATGATGATAAAGATGAAGAGTCAGAGTCTAAAATAGTAATAAAATTCAAATTCATACAAGTGAAAAAGGCTTACTTGATGATTTTTAGCAAGGATTTGATAAAGAAATGCTAAAACTTGAAGATCTTTAAAGAAATTCTCATATCTTTAAAAAAACTTTAGGAAAATGTGAAGGGAGAGAAAGCTCAAGATTTTTGCAAAAGTGGGAAAATGAAATCCTTTCACCTATTTAAAGGTAAAATAGTGGCTTCTCCCACAAGCTAGATGTGTTTAACGAGAACATCCCATCAAAGTGAGCCATGTGTAAGTTGGTAATTGGACCTACAAACGATGAGCACATAAACCCAAGAGTCTTCATTAATGGCGCAGCTGGCAGAATGCTGCCATTAATGACATGAAAATTGTCTCATTAGGCTTATGGAAGGTCACGCCATATTTAAAATTCAAAATCTGAAATAAAGAACCGAACATCCGTTCATCACAGCGAGCCGATCAAATTCCTAGAGGGGGGACAAATAATAACACTTCATTATTATGCCCAAGATATTAGGCCCAAAGCCCAATATGTAAGGAGGCAAGCCCATGATCAGCCAACTTGCCAACTTGCCTAGAGATGTCAGTCCGATCGGACAATTGACACCCATGCCCATCCAATCACGTCTCTAACATGCGCCCCTTGCCTGTCCATTCAGCCACTAATGGAACCAGTCTACCAAGCTATGTACTTTAGTACCTAAGGTACCTACCACTCATCCTCCTCTATAAATATCTTTATTCTTAAAGGCTTCAGATAATGCCATTTTGAGACATTCTCTCTCTACATTATCTCTCTTTAAGCTTACTAATTTAAGCATCGTAGTGCTAAACCCGGTAAGATCGAGCACTTTTTCTTCCTTGTGGGTCTCATTTGGCTACTTAATCCGGCCAGATTACCCTTTCCCCACACAAACTCTTTCTTTAGATATTTTGGGAAATACCAGAAATGAAATTTCTCTTGGACCACCAAAAACTAAGTTAACTAAAGTTTAAGTTAAATAAACTATGAAGCAAGAATGGATCCAATAAAGAAGGTAAACATTTAAATGCGTAATAGAACATGTTGAAGGATATTAATTAATTAATAATCAATCTTGGATGAATGGTAGATGTAACTAATTTTTAAAAGCTGCACATATATGGGCTTCAATTTTCAAAATAATTATGCATAGGCCAGAAATATATCCGGACTGGTTATTCAAACATCAACACCCCAAGAACTTCCACCTTGATGGTAGCTTCTGCACATGATGATTGCTAGGGGATCCTAATATTAATTCAGCATAATAGTAAATTTGATAAAGAAATATTAAAATATGGTTTTAGTTAAACATGTGCTTCTAAATAAGTCATATGCTCTTAACAAAAAGCAAACAATTAATACCCTACATGATAATCATGTCATTGACTACATATATATTCTGAGTGATTTAAATGTACTTATCTACAGGAGTGACCATATTTCAGTAAGAAATGGTAGTAGTGCAGCAAATAATGGGTTCTTTATTCTGGCTCTCTTGAACTTGTTGCACAAATGCTGTGTGTTAGGATCATCATCAAGTTCTATTATTGATGCCCTCTTAGCATGAGTTTTTACGGAGCACACCGGATTATCGGACACAGAACCCTACGAGAATGGAAAGTAAAAAGTTTTAAAAGGCAAAAGAATCATAAACTCAAACTATTAGTAGGGAGTATTTCAAATTAGTTTTTTAAGAAAATGATTGTCGAAATCACCTTGATATCCTTGTCTCCACATGTGATTTGATCGTTATTGAAATATGGATCCTATTAAACAAAGACAATTTCTTTAAAACTTTGAATCTAAAATTTTAGGCCCTACATTGAAGTTGAATTTTTAATGTTCTTATATAATTGAGAAAAGAGAACATACAATGAATGTTTCTTGATCAATAGAATGATCATATTGCTTTAAAAGATTCTTATCGGTGCTAAGTTTAACAACAATATACACTTCATCATGTGCCTCATTGTTAGAGCTCTTAACAATAGCTTTGAACATCAGCTTTCTATCCAAAACCGTGTTCAATTCCTTCGGGTAGCAACCCTCACAAGCAATATCAAAAGTCTAAAAATGTTTCAGCGTTAGATGCATTACTTAACATCGAAGTAGTTAATTAAGTTTAAATCTCTTACCTCAACCAAACTTCAATCAACTCTTCTGCAGATTTTCCTATGAGACGCATCGCTTCCTGATCCCAAAACAATAAGGAAATGTGGCCAGTGCCAATATCTATGACACTGACTAACAGCTTGTACCTGAAAGGCAACATAGTTTAAGACTGTAAGATATTGTTTAAATGCATTTGTCGATAATACATGCATTAAAAAAAGTTAATACATATAAGTAGCAGAATTATGCAGACGGCCACATCTTATGAAGTGAAACATTTTTCCAATTTTTGGCCACCATTTTTTGACACTTTTTGCAACTGAAATATGACCAATTTTTATGGATGTCCAAATCCACTACAGATGCAACAATCCAAAAGCTTCCTTCCTGTCATCAATAATAATAATAATAATAATAATAATAATAATAATAATAATAATAATAATAATAATAATAATAATAATAAAATTTATATTATTCACCCTAACTTTTTTTAATGCATATATTATCGAAGAATCGAGGTTCATTTAGTTACAAAACAATATATAGTCTTCATGTACTAAAAGTTAAATGCTCAATTAATACAATAATACCAACCTGCCTTATAATATAGGGGTTTTAGATTACTGATTATTTACCAAATAGTTAGGCACTCTTTCCTTTGTATTCAAATGGCACATTCAGCTTTTTTTTTTTGAAATAAAATGGACCAATTCATTAAAGCAACTGCTGAAAACAAAGAGGAGGAGAAGAATAACTTACTCCTGAAGAAACAACAGCGGTCCTAGCTAAAATATGAGCAAGATCATTACCTGATCTTCTAACAAAATAAAAAGAGCAATCATCAAACTCAGAACTAGCAACTAAACAATCCTTGACAATACAGCCAAAAGGCGATAAAGCAGCATAAGGTTTAGTTAAAGCTTGAAAGAGAACAAGATTATCTGTTTTCATGTGCAGATTTTTTATTCCAATTGACTTCATCCATCCCAAGGCTTCTTTCATGGACATTGCTTCAGCTAACAGCGGATCAAGGGGACACATAATAGATCCATGACCAGCAGCCACAAATCTACTCTGAGCATCTCTACAAATCCAGCCAAATCCAACTCGATGTTCTTCCCCAAAGATGGCAGCATCACAATTGCATTTGATGTAATTAATAGGGGGAGGAGACCAGACATCCAACACAATACAATCCATTGAGGAAGAAAAAGAGAACTCCTTTTGTTTAACCACCAGCCATTGATTTAAGTTTACCCTAGTCAATCGAAGCACTGCCCCATTGCTCATTTGCTGATATTGCCAAACATAGCTATTTCTTCTAAACCAAATAGCCCAAACAATAAAAAGAGCAAGATAAAGATCATCACGTTGCAAAGAAGACATCCAGGTAGATAAAATCTCAGGTACCGAATTATTTTCATCAAAGCAAAGACCAAGAGAGCTATCCTTCCAAATGCTTTTTACAGAGGAGCACCCGAAGAAAGCATGATGGATGGTTTCTACATATAAAGGCGAACAAAAAGGATAGGCTAAACAATCAAGAGCCCGTCATTGAAAGAGATTGTATCTTATAAGCAGAACTCCTATCACACATTTCCACAAGAAAATGTGAATTTTAGATGGAATGGGCAGATTCCAAAGTGATTGCCAAGGGAAAGAAAACCTAACAATAGATTGAGTTGAACCATGGATCACACGGTTAGCACTTTTAACCGAATAATTACCATTATTCTCATAGGGCCAGAATAATGAGTCAGCAGAGGAGGTTCTGTCTATAGGAATTCTAAGAATCTGTTCCACATCTCTACTATTAAAATAAGCCTAAATAACATCAATGTCCCACCCACTACCTTCCCTTGATAAAAGAGAGGACACCTTGGCATCAGCAAGACCAGGCGGAGGGAGTGATGAGATCTTCGGATTCAAATTGTCAAGAAGCCAAGAATCTTTATAAACACTTATAGAGGATCCATTCCCAATACACCATCTGCTATTGTTGAACACCAAATCTTTAGCAGCCATGATACTTCTCCAAACATAGCTAGGGCGTCTACCAACTTGAGCTTGACTTAAATCATAATGTGGAAAATATCTGTCTTTTAAAACTCTGGCAACAAGAGAGTCACTTCTAGAAAGGAGACGCCACATCTGTTTGCCCAAAAGTGCGAGGTTGAACTTGTGAATATTACGAAAACCTAGCCCTCCCATTTTTTTTGGGGCACAAAGAAATTTCTATTTAATCCAATTAATGCCACCAGAACTATTTCTATTGGATTGCCACCAAAATCTGTTCAGCAACCGGTGAATCGAATCACAAGTGTACTAATATGATTGGAAACCGGCACATTCAGCTTTAAATTGGAAAGAATACTAATATGATTGCTTTATGGCATATTGAATATAAATCCAGTAAAGTGTACGTACTTGAAAAGTCAGAACCAATTCTTCTATAGTTTTAACTTCTATTATTCCAGGGTCCAATTCATTTGTAAATGGATAGAGCATGGCTGTGAGCGGCCCAATGGTAGATTTATGCACAGAGAGCAATCTACATTCATGATTGTTAGGGCATGCCCTAGAGCCCATTTAGGTTAGAATTTTTTTTATATGTATATGAATTTATTACCTGGCTTAAATTCAAAATTTTATCTAAATTCATTTAAAAAAGCTAACCTAAACACAATTCAATTCAAAAAAAAACAAAAAAACCCACAGATCAATCCAAAAATTATCCACTAAAATTATGATCTGTTTAGGTCTAGACCTGATGCCTAACAAGCCTCCTCAAAAACCCTCTTTTTTGCCCCTTCCAGTTCAGTTCTCTCTCCCTCTCCCTCTCAAAATTGCATTTTACTCTGCCCTTCCACCCTCGTCGCCTCTCTGCCTCTCCACTGTCTATTCGTTGCTGGCATAGAGAGATTCCATATTTAAAGACTTATTCCTGAACTCTGGTGGTGATTTGGGGGGTCCGGGGGAGAAGAAGCCGTGGGAGACCGGAGAGTGGATTGCCGATATAACCAAGGGAAAATTTCGTTCTTTTGGTACTTAATTTGCCTTTTTGTTGAAATACGGTATTCTAACAATTTCAAATTCACACATAATCACTACAGTTCAATCATGTTCTTGCTATTCTGTTTTCACTAATTTTCTCTGGAATTCTGCTTGTTTCTTATCATTGGCACTGTTAATTGAAAGCTTTAGTTCTTCAACTGGTCTAATTTTTTAAGAACTTTTGCTACAAAAACAAATTTGCTGGTAAAAAATTCTTTTTTCTTTTTTTTTTCTGAAGTGGGTTCTGCCAATTTACATGTCGATGTTTCTGGTGACTACTGGAATTGTGAAGCTACCCTTCAGCACACCCTTTGTTGAAGCTCTCCTCATGTGAAGGTATCTCATTCACATCTGAACTATACTTTTGCTTGTTATAGGTTGTTTCAGTGCTTGATAAGTTGAAAGCCCATGTTGAGGGCAAGCATTGAGAGAAAGGGGTTGTAGATTGTGTAGTGCACACTTGCAATATCTGTGGTATGGTCTTCGTTGAATTTCAGTGTCATGCATTGTTATGCTTCCATAAAAAACACATTGAATCAGCACCCAGCTGCTACACTGCCCATTCTCTTTTCTTATACTTATCTGATTAATATATTAGGTTTCATGTATAAGTTGGTGGTTTTTTGAAAGCTTTGAAGTTCATGCTTGAACTCAATGCTTATATAGAGCATACAAATTAATATTGCTGAGAGGCGTAGATGAGAACTAGAAATTAAAACTGTAGAATCTATTAGTTTAATTATAACTAAGATTATTCTTAATGAAATTCTAGTTCTTGACTATCATATGTCAGACAAACACAAAACGGGGATAGGTTGCCTTGGCTTGCTCTACTTTAATTTTACTTTTTTAATCCATTACTAGCATAGTGTTTTATTCTTTTCAGCTGAAAAACCTTATAAGAGACGTTCAATTCTGAGCAAATTCTAGTTCTTGACCAAGTGGACTGTTTGATAGATAAACACAAATTAATAACAGCTTGAGTTGGTTTGCTTGTGACTTGGCTACAACTTGAATTCGTTATAATGAGCATGGCGTTTCTGCATAGTTTTCTTCTAAGAAAATTCTTGGATGCTATCCATGCACTACATTTTATTGTCACCTTATTTTTTTTAGTGACAAAAATAGAACTTTTAATGATAATTTTGTTACGTTACAGGAAGTTTCTTGTAACGTAACAAAATTATCATTAAAAGTTTCATTTTCGTCACTAAAAAAAATAAGGTGACAAATTTTTATTGTCATAGATATCGTCACGGTATAATTTATTTATTTGTCTAATAATTTATTTATTTGTCATTGTAATTATCATTTTTTATAACGAAAATAATTATCATCGTTTTAATTTCTTACTTTTCATGACAAAATAACGTCATAAATAAAATTATATTTTATCGCATAATATTGTTTATCATCACAAAAAAAAATTGATATTTTTTTATGACAAATTTAAAATTCGTCACTACAGTAAGTATTTTTAGTGACAAAAATCTGCTTGTAACCAGAGCTATTAAATCTTGATTACGTAATTGTTGTCACAAATAAAAGTAATTTTTGTCATATAATAATTTATATTGTCACTAAATCTAATATTTTAAATGACTAAATGATTTCATCATTAATTTAATATATATTAATGATGAATGTAATCGTCATAATATTGACAAATTATGTATTCTGACATAAATATGAATAAAAATAATTGTCACAAAAAGATAATTTTAGTGATAATTTTTTATTATCATTTAATACTACTTTTTAATGACAATATCAATGTCGTATTTTTGTAAATTGTATCATCATTTATGAATTAATAAGTCGACAAAATGTGACAAATATAATTCTTATATATGCATTGCACTAAAAATGAACATGTTAAATTATATGGCATATAATCTAATATCTTTTAAAACGTTTAATAAGGCAAATTGTCCATTAAATAATATAAAGTATTTGTCCAAACAAAATGTTAATTAAATAAAATGCTACTGCTTAGTGTAAAAATTAAAATATCCTATTCCTGAAGTAAAAAAAAAAACTTTATTGAACCATCAAAATGTGCATCCTGCTTCTAAAAAAATCATGTTTAATTAAATAAAAGGCTACTACTCGATCCAATATTTACAACATACAAATGATTTTTTTTTATAAATTTATAAGATCATAGAAAAGGAGAAAAATCTGAAAATGATGGCCCAAATTAAAGTGAAAGATAATGTAAAGTTGACAGCGGCAAAGATAGGTTTGTAAGAAAACCATTCTCTTTAAATAGGGGGCCAAAGTACTTGAAGCTTCCATTACTGCAGTCAGTAAATCATTGTGAGATTTAATAGATGCAAATAACAGAGAAGAAGAAAACTTACTCATTAACATAGAAAAGCAAATTAGGAACTTGAAATTGCTTAATCAAAAACCTAAATTTCTGTAATTTGTTTATGCTTATAGAATTGTAGTGAGAAAAAAGGGGAGATGATAAGGGATTGAGAGATTAGATTGGGTAAGAGATGGAAATCGAAAATTTTCACCAAAAACAACCCATTCCCACCAATTTTTTTCACGATTTTGGGATTTTTCCTCTTCAAAAATCTCTAGTTTCCTTTTCATCAATTGGTTTCCTTTCTCACGCTGATGAAAAATTGAACAGAACAATAAAACGATGTCGTTTATCCTCAGTTGATCCACCCATGTTGACGATGTCGTTTTACCAGCAGGTAAAACACAATTTTTACAACTTTTTTAAATTTAGATTAAAATATTTTATTTTAATAAATAACTTAATTTATTTTAAATTATTATAAAATTATTAATTAAATAACTTTTATATATAATTTAGTTATTTATGTCAAAAAGTATATGACACAGGGATTTTTGGTCATTAAAAAATTATTGGAGATGAAATTATATTGTGTCACATAAAATAATTTATTTATAACATAATTTAGTTGTTGCATATGTTTATTACAGTCGACAGTGACAAAATATTATTATTGTCATAAATTGATTATATTGATGACAAACTTATATATCGTCACAATATATTCATTTTTTGTAACATATTTCTTTGTTATAAATAAAATTATTTTTTATGACATCATTTATTTGTCGTAAATTAATATTATAACCAATTATGATTGAGTATTATTATTGTCAGAAATTGATTATATTGGCGACGAAATTGTATTTCGCCATAATATATTTAATTTTGTGATATATTTACCTGTCATAAATAAAAATATTATGATGAAATAATTTTATTGTCGCTAATTCATTAAATTTTGATAAAAATAATTTAAGTCACAAAAAATAAATATTTTATGACGAATTTATATGTCGCAAATTGTTATTTTTTATCATTAAATTTTTTCCCTCCAAAAGAAAAACATTAGAAATTTTTCCTCCATATCAAAGGTGACAAAATTGTACATCGTTACAATATAATCATTTTTGTGACAAATTTTTTGTAATAAATAAAATTATTTTTGGAACTAAAATTTTTAGCAAAAAATTTAATTTTAAATTTTCTTAATCTCGAGATCTTATTTGTGATGAAATGATTTTATCATCACTAATTTATTTAATTAAGATAAAAATAATTTGTTGCAAAAAATAAATATTTGGTTACCAATATATATGTTGCAATAAGCTATTAGTTTGTCATTAATTTTTTTCTCTCCAAAAAAAAGGTGGAAAATTTTTTCTCATAAATAAACTATGACAAAATATATTTTTCGTCAGAAAATTAATCTATTAGTGACAAAACTTAAAATATAAATTGACTTAAAATAATTTTGTCACAATAATAAATAGTATGGTAACGTTTTAAAAATTTCACCACTTATAATTTTATCCCAGTAATAATAGTATGGTGACATTTTAAAACATTCGTCACTGTAAATAATAATTGATGACGAAATGTTATGTGTCACTGAAAAATTTGTCACAAAAAGTAAAATTTCTTGTAGTGATGTATCCACATTAATTTGGTGTCACCAAGTAATTAGATGAAAACTCTAATTATTGACCAATAAGTATTTATTTCATTATGTCAATAAAAAGAGCCCACAATCTTCAATTTTACTTTGTCTAAAACAAAAGATCCGAACTTATTGACCAAACTTAGGAACCTATAATTAAGTTATTATTGTCTACTTCTTTAACTAACATCTCAACTCCTTTTGATTAGTTTCTAGTTTCACTTTTTATGCTATGTTCTGTTTTTGATCTCATGTCGTACTTAATAAAGTTCTTGATTTCTGACAGAACTCTTAAAATATATAGAATTCCAATTTCCACCATTACAACAAATTAAGACACATTATATGTACATGTATAGTACTACAATTAAAAAGGATAGATGTACAATCTTACATCTGGTGCAAGGATTGCACTTCTATTAGCTGAGATTATAAACAACCAACTTACAATATTTACCAAACCCAAGCATAAAATTTGTTTTATATGTATGCAATATTCTTTTAATTACACCATACATACATACATACACACACACATATATATATATATATATATATATATATATATATATATATATATATATATATATACTTATGCTTGTTTTTTGTTTTTTTTTCTTTGCAGCTATTTATGAAATGAATCTTATGTTAGTAGTGTGGATAAGAGCATTGACACTTCTGCCAAACCACTTCCAAAAGACGGTGAGAGTCTTCTATATGGAATGAGTTCAATTTCATACCAACAAGTTAAAATAATAATAGAAAATCGAGAGGAAAGTGCAAGCATTGCTCAAAAAAATATATCGTTGATCCTATCACTGGTAGGTTTAAGGCATCATTTGAAGGTATGCCCTAAACTTGATGTTGTGGTATCTAATGAAATAAAGCATAAGATAGACCACGATGTGTACAAAGAGCGTGTAGTCTTAGTTATAATTAGACACGGGTACACTTTTACTTTTGCTGAACATGAAGCAAATAAAGGTATTCATACATACTTAAACCAAGATGTGAAACCGGTATATAGGAATATAGCAAAAATATATTGTTTAAAAATGCATAAGGGGAAATAAGATATTCTCAAGACACTTTGGCTGAAGTACCCAATAAGATATGCTTGACTTGTGATATATGGACCTCATACATTTCTGAGGGTTATCTTTGCTTAACTGCTCATTATGTGGACAAGTAAGATATTGAACTTTTGTCATTTTCCTCCTTGACACACTTCTTCTCTATTGTATGAAAAAGTTTATGACAAGTTTAAATTTTGGGGAATAGAGAAGAAGATATTTACTATTACTTAGATAATGCACGGAATAAAGACAACATGCAAGAACTATTGAGAGATCAACTTAGTTTGCATGATTATTTGCATTGTAATGGTGATTTTTTCCATATGCGTTGTGGAGCTCATATCCTAAATCTTATTGTTCAAGAGGGTTTGAAGTTGATCAACAAATTAATTATATCTATAAAAAGGGGATGAAATATGTGAATGGGTCAAAAGCTAAGAGAATAAAATTTGTTGAATATGTAGTTCGAGTAGGTCTTGCATTTTTTTAAAGAATTGTGGTTGGATTGTCCCACAAGGTGGAATTCCACCTATGAGATGCTTGATATGGCCCTCTTTTGTTGAAAGACTTTTTTACATTTGACCATTGTTGACTCAATATATATTTGAAATCTAACTGATGATCAATGAAATTTAGTTGAAAAAATATGTAGTATATTGAAACCTTTTTGAGATATTACTAATCTTTTCTCAGGAACTCGTTATCCCATCTCAAATTTGTACTTTTATATTGTCTTTAGAATTCATATCTTATTGTTAGAGGGGACAAGAAGTGAAGATCAATGCATTCAAAATATGACTACTTTGATGTTGGATAAGTTTGAGAAGTATTGGGACTGCTATAATGCTATTTTATCCTTAGTTGTTATTGTGAATCCTTATTATAAGTTGGATTTTGTAACATTTTCTTATAAAAGTTTATTCAAAGATAAGAGTGTATTCAAGGATAAGTTGTATAATCTTTCTACATCATATGCAAGTACTAATCCAATTTCAGATGTATCAACAGAAATGAGACCAAAAATGGATGATGATCTCATAAAAGTGTATCTCTCTCATCATTAATTTTTATTTGTAAAATTTAATATTTATATCCTTACATTAATATCTTTTTAATAACTTTTATAATAATTTTCATGTAGAAATTTGATTGCCTTGGCAACACTTTTGGAGATAAATTCAAATTAGATATATATTTGAATAATGCAAGACTAAGTGAAATTTCACAATTTAATGTGCTATTTTGGTGGAAAGACAATGAGACGAAATGTCTCGTTCTTTCACTAATGGCTATAGATATTCTGACAATTTACACTACTACAGTTGCTTCGAAATCAACATTTAGTATGGGAGGAAGAATTCTAAACAAATGGTAGGCATATATGTTCCCTAAAAATGTGGAGGCTTTAATTATAACTCGTAGTTGGTTATTTGGGTTTGAAGATGAGTAGTCTCCAAATAGCATGGAAAAAGATATTAAATTTTCAAAACCAAATCAAAGTGTAGACTTATCATCAGTTGAAAGCTAAAAATAAATTAGCATATTATTTGTGACACTTTTATATCCCTTAGAAAGAATACAAGAGCATTACGGGTCTTAACAAATTTATCATATTAAAATTTATCTTCCAATTATGAGTTATATATGTCTTTTAGTTATGCCTTTTTTCACACTTTACTTTAACTTATTCAAATGCACACAATTCCCATTTACAACATATACAAACGCATATATTAACTCATGATGTTCATAAAATATTTACATTACTTGTTTATTATATATATTACATATCATTTACATAATACAATATCAAAAATGACCATATACCAAAAATAGTCTTCAAGCTTTACTCCTAGTGGCCTGTAGATGTTGACCTGAAAATCGGTACTTCTACTTTACACCTGTGTACTTACATGAGAAGAATATCCATGCTAAGCAATAACTCAACGGGGAGTAAAATAATGCAATTGACTTCTTGACGAAGTCTCAAAAACAAATAATATAATATGTTAATGCACATAATATAATAGCATCCCTTATCATGTCACAATACACATCTACTTATAGTAACGGTCCCAAGCATTAAGGAACATCTCAATATCATTTATCAGTCACACCAACAATATCAATAAGAGACACTAGCATTATAATGAGACACAAAGGTATTTACACTATTAATCACTTATCATTATTCGTCAATTAAATTACTTTCATCGCTTGAATTCTCATGAATGATGGATAACGGAAATAAACACTAGATACTGACAAGCAGTATTGTAGTGGCCCAAATACTATTTTAGCCATGAATAGTATTTTTTGCAATTGACCAGTACACTCGGGCAGAAAAATACACCTGGTGGTGAAAAATATTTTATTTGATAATCAAAAAATATTGGTCACAGTGAGCTTGGGGTTAAAATTTGAAGTCAAAATGAGGCTAAATAGTTCCCTAAAAGTCAAAAATAAGAAAAATTTCACGATTTCGAGTTAAATAATATCCTAGTTGACTAAGGGTTTGACTGAACTTTAAAAATAGAAAATAACCTCTAAAAATCCTTAAAATTTTTAGATTTATATTAAATGAGATATAGAATATTTTGGTGCAAAAAAATAATTTTTTCGATAACATTGAAAGTGGTTGAATCAGATAGATTTAAGTGAACCGAACCAGAAATGAACTCCGATTGAGCTAAAATTTTTCATGGAGGCTTAATTTATTATTTTAAAAATTATAATATTGATTTTGGGTGAATTTGGAGATGGAAAAAGATAGAAATAAATTAGAATGCATAAATGGGCTTAAAAATTAATTTGGGCTTGAATTAGGTCCAACCAAAGCTCAATCCAAACATTAGGGTATTTAAACCCCAAAATATCATAAATATGGGGATAACTAAAAAATTTTGCTGCCTTCTTCGGCCAAATTCTCATTTTCTCTCCCATTTTCTTCTTCTCTCTCCTAAATTCCCACCAAAACCAAGCATCCTAGTTAATATTCAACTCCTCTACAATCATTTTACAACCTCCAACCTCTAATTTTAATGGAATAATTGGATTAAAACGTTAGAGAAATTGGTGGAAAAAAATTCATTTAATGATTCTAGGATGTAATTTAAGGTATTTAGGTTGAGATTATGCAACAAAAGAGTAGATTAATTGTGTTCTCTTTATATGAAAATTTTGGCCATAAATAGAGAACAAAGAAGGTGAAGGCATTTCAAAAGAGAAAGAGAAGGAAAATGAAGCTTGAGCAATGTATTTTAAGCTTATAAGGTTAGTGGTTACAAATTCTAACCATTTCTATTTAATTTGAATTAATTTAGGCTATGTTTATATTAGTTATTTGTGTTAAGTATATGTGAAATGAAATTTAATTGTAGAGGCATGTTTAGAAATGTTTAAAGAGTAAGTTAGAATGCACAATATGGGGAGAAAATAAAAAATAATGGCTTGATTTAGTTCAGGCTGAATTACCCTATTAGGAAAAGTTAATTGTATTTAATTGGTTAAGGTAGAATAAATACATATATGGGTGATTCATGGTATAATCTTAATTAATTAGTTATAAATTACTAATGATTAAGTCAGAAAAAAAATTTTGAAGGGAAAATGTTAATGTGGCCAAATAGGTATATATGAGGAAAAGATGAATATTGTGGTTAATTATCAATTGTTATGATATAAAATAAATATAGAATGGAAATTAAGTGTAAATTTATTTAATGAGAATTATTGAAATCAAATTAGGTAATTTTCTAAGTTATACTTACATTAAGTAAGTAATATATTATGTTTGCATGAAGTTTGATGTATTTTAATATTAGTATTGAGCCATAGATGGTTTAGAATGCAAATGATAGAAAGGTGGATAAGTATGATAGTAAAAATATTTTATAGGTTAAGTTAATTGTTAATTGAAAATATAGTAAAGAAATACGGTTAATTATCCTTAATAGTAGTTTGGTGGGTAATATAGTTCGAGATATAGTTGGCTAGCCATAGGAACACTTTACTACGTGTGAATCATAGCGACTCACTATAGTAGGCCAATGATGGTCTACTAAATGAAATGAAATGTTAAATGTTAAACTATTGAACGCAAATGAAATATAAATGTATGAGTGGTCCACTAGGTCACTCTTAAATGTTATGGATTTATAGAGTCTACATTCCGTGTATTCAGTCCAAAGATTCTTACCACATGATACTAAGGGGCAGCAGGGTAAAAAGAGCGATACTGGAATCAAAATGAGTAAATAGGAATTAAATAAGATATTATAATGGAAATGGACCTAATTGAAAGGAAATGAAAGTTTAAGGGTAATTGGTAATCCTTACTAAGTATTGAATTTAAAAAATAAGAATTGATAAATAAATAAATAATAAAATAGGTAAATTAGCAAAATAATAAGGACTCAAATGTAATTTGTCATAAAATGAACAATTAAGGGACTAAAATGTAAATTGTAAGATAATTAATGTAGTAAAGATGAAAATGGAGTCAAATAATGGCATTATGATAATCAAGTACAAATGAAGGGCAAAATTATAAATAAGTGAAAAGTCTAAGGACTAAAGTGTAAAAGTGCAATAATGTGACTAATGTAAGGACTAAATTGTAATCAGATTACCAACATATATATAATTGCAAATACTAAGAGAATATGGATTTAATAACTAAACAAGTTAACTAAGATAATAATATAGGCAGTTAAAGTAATTACTAAGAAATTTAATGTTAAATGTTTGAAAAGAATATTTATGGGAAATAAGAAGTAATAATAGCTAATTACATATTATATTAGATAAGTTAATCATGTTTGCATACCTGTATATAAATATAAATCTTTAGACTTGTAACCACCACTTAGCATTGTTAATGCTTAGCACGTAGTTTATTACTGCGTGTAGGTACCTCTAGGAGGCAAGTAGGAGCAAGCATACATCGATTGAAGAGCACCGGATCAAGGATTGTTTTTGCTAGTATATTTTGTATGATAATTATTAATGGCATGTATATGTAAATATAAGTACACTTATGGATATATATATATATATATATATATATAAGTTGTATGGACTTGAGAATGATAGTGTAAACAAGTTATGGCCTGATAGGGATAAATTATTAGATGAATGTGGGATAGATTTGAATGGATTGTATAGGTGGATGTTTGAACAATATTGATATTGGAAGTTGTTGATTATAGTTATGTGCCCTATACAGGCTATGTTTTGTTTGAAATTGCAGGAAGGGCAGTGTAATATATAAGTTGTTATATTGCTGAAATTTTTATTAAATAAATAGTAAAAAAAATTGGATAGTTATATGTCATCGACAAAATAAAAACATTAATTATTATATTAATCAACCAAGATCATTAGTTAAAGAATTGAATAAAAGGATTTTAGGTAAAGTATCTAAGTGAAATAAAAGTGAAAATTTTTCACTTTATCGCATTAATTCCAACCTATAGTAGATGTATAAATTGTGATAACCGTATAAGTGAACATGACGTACGTCTAGAAATAGCATATAAGAGTGTTACAATTTTTATTCATATCAGAGCGCGGTTTAGGCGATTCTAAGATCGAAGTGGGGTAATGTTGTAATGTCCCAAAAATGATCCTAGTTGAACTTTCATGATTCACTGCCTTAATAGTTAATTGTTAATTAAAAAAAATGATTAAATGTGTCAATTTATATCTGAGTGTTGTGTGTGTATATATATATATATATATATATATATATATATATATATATTAGATATTTTTGTGATTTTGATTAAAGAGTGGGGTCAATAATTAAAAGGGACAATAAATGGGGGTTATTATAATAATAATAATTATTATTATTATTATGATTATTATTATTATTATTATGAGTATTAAAAAGAAGGAAAAAGAAAGAAAGGGAAGGAGAGGAGATCGGGAAGAGAGGGAGAGGGGACGAAGGTGAGGCGCTGCCGCCGATCAGCGGCGTTCTTGCCGGCGATTGGCGCGGCTGCCACTACCGCAGCCACCGGCTACCGCCTCTCGCCGTTTCTTCCTTGACAGTGTCGGTGTTATCTCCCCCGATCCGGTCCTTTCTCCTCCTTGACTGGATCGGTTTTCTCTTCTTTCCGGCGACCAGGGGCAACGGGTGGTGACACGGAGACCACCGGAAATCTCCTTGTGGTGAGGCGGAGCTTTTGGTGGTCACCGATCGTCCTCACTCGCCGGTGAAGTGGTGATCGGCGCTTGTGGCAGCAGGCGGTTCCAGGCGACTTTCCGACCAAACCACGACGCCTTGGGGCGCGTGAAGGCCACCGAAAGAATTGTTGCGGCTCTGGCTGCAGGTGAGCAGCGTCGGTGGAGCTCCGGCAAGTCTTCGGCGAGACTCCGGTGAGGCTCCGACGAGGCAGAATGGAGAGGGCTTCGATTTTTACGGTATGGGATACTGACATTAGTGCCCTCAATTTCGTTAAATAAATTGTGTATTTATATGAGAAATTTATTGTATGTTTATTAGACATGTTGCTTCTGTGTGTGTAAATTGATAGAATTTAGGAAGTAAGTTAAGTGAAAAGGTAATTATGATATTGTTATGGGGTGACTTCAAGATTTCGGATTGTTAGCATAAGGAAAAGAAATGCAGGAGAAGAAAAAGGAAAGAATAATTCAATTAAAGAAGTTGTAAATTTGTCCAATTGAGTCATTGATTTAGAAGGATGATTGAACGTATGGTAAAAGGGTCATTATTAATAAATATTAATGGCATGTACGAGTTATTGGTAGATTTTGAAACTCTTATTTGATAGTGAATTTAAGATGTAATTTTATTAGACTGTCAAGTAAACTTTATGAGATGGAATTTACATGAGTTTATTGTAAATAAAATAGTGACAAC
>JBBPFJ010000587.1:0-74693 GCA_037975025.1 Excoecaria agallocha
CACTTGATTCGGACATATCTTGATCAAATATAGATCATCCCATATATAATGCCTTACATATGCTTATAGCCTCTTCTGTTATTGCTAATTAAAGTTCTTTGGTAAATAACCTCCTATAATATAATTAGTAATATTAGTGTACTAAGGAACTAAACCTACACAAGTATAAATAGCATAAATATGTTCAACAGGAAATAAATTAGAAATTTCTCCCTTTTTTGTATGATCATGATCCAATCTAAATAGATGGTCAAGTACAAAATTTTTAGCTCCCTTTTTATTCTTGATTTCTACATCAAATTCCTACAGTAGCAAAACCCATTTAATGAGCCTTGGTTTAGAATCCTTATTAGAAAAAAGGTGTCAAAGAGCCATATGATCTGACCATACTGTGACTTTAGATCCTAAGAGATATGGCCTAAATTTTTCAAATGAAAAGACTATTGCAAAAAATTCCTTCTCAGCTGTGGTATAATTCACTTGAGCTCTAGTGAGTGCATGAATGTCATAGTAAATGGTTTGAAAAATCCTGTCCCTATTCTATCCTAAACCTACTCCTACTGCATAATCACCAGCATCACACATTATTTCAAATGGTAAAGTCCAATCTGGTGATGCTATTACTGGTGTTGTAATTAACTTTTGCTTCAACAAATTGAAAGCCTACAAACACTCATCATCAAAGTTAAATGTAGCACCTTTAAGTAATAAATTAAAAAGTGAATTTTCAAAATTTGAAAAATCCTTTATAAACCAACGATAGAAGCCGGTATGACTAAGGAAACTCCTAATGCCTTTAACACTAGTTAAGGGAGGTAATTTAGCAATCACATCTATTTTAGCCTTATCTACTTTGATTCCTTTTTCAGAGATCTTATGCCCTACAACTATACCTTCCCTCACCATGAAGTGACATTTTTCCTAATTAAGGATAAGGTTAGTTTCTTTACACCTTTTTAAGACCAATGTAAGGTTATTGAAGCAAGACTCAAAATTATGACAATACAAAGTAAAGTCATCCATAAAAACCTTTATTAATTTTTTACTAAAATCATGAAATATGGCCATCATACACCTTTAAAAGGTGGCTGGCGCATTACAAAAACCAAATGGAATTCTCCTATATTTAAATATGCCGTAAGGCATGTGAATGTAGTCTTTTCTTAGTCTTTCGGTGCTATAGGTATTTGCATATATCCTATGTAACCATCTAAAAAAAGTAAAATTTATTCCTAGCCAACCTCTCTAATATTGGGTCAATAAAAGGCAAAGGAAAATGATCTTTCCTGGTGGTATTGTTAAACCTCTTATAATATATGCACACCATTCATCCTATCACTGTGCGTGATGTGATAAATTCATTTTTCTCATTAGTTACCATAGTCATACCCCCTTTTTTAGGAACACATTATACTGGACTCACCTAACTACTATCAGAAATGGGATAAATAATACCTACATCCAACAGTTTAAGTATCTCTTTTTTCACTACTTCTTACATAGCTGGTCTGAGTCTCATTTGGGATTGCACCACTGGTTTGAAGTCAGTCTCAATATGTATCTGGTATGTACACTAATTGCGACTAGTTTCTTTCAAGTTAAATGTCTCTTAATTGATCGCTCCTTTATGCTTCTTCAATACTTCCACAAGTATCTCTTCATCCAAGCTTGTCAAAAGTGAAGAAATAATTACTAGTTTAGCATTATCTTCTAAAATTACATACTTTAAATGTGAAGGGAGAGTTTTAAGTTCAAAATTGTTTTCTCCCTTAAGAGGGGAAAATTCATCCTCCTTTGTTCCTTCCTCATTGTGATCTTTTCCCAACTTCTTTATCAGCTCCTCTTTTTTCTTTCCAACATCCTTCTTATTCCTTGAATGCATTAAGCAATCTTGTAGTGCATCATTTAACAAAATTTCCTATTATTTCTCCTTCACACATTCCTAACACTATTTATAAAGCTAATGGACTCTTCAAAGTCATAAGATGAGTGTTTCATAATCTTATTAACATTAAAGACTATTTCTTCATCATTAAACCTTGAAGTAACTAATTTTCCATATACATCAATTAATGCCTTTGTTATGTTGAAAATGGCGTTTCCACTATCAATGGCACCTTACTGTCCTCCTTCATATCCATTACTACAAAATAAACCGGAAATATAAAATTTCCAACCTTTACCAATAAGTTATCTATTATACCCTTTGGTATTTTCACTATATATCTACCAACTATAGTGTCATTTGGGTTTATTTGATGTCCCTTAAATTTAATTTCATGCAAATTGAATAAGGCATCAAATTTATACTAGCACCCAAATCATATAATGCATGACCAACTAAATTTCTTCCTAATTCACATGGTAAAGTAAAACTATCAAGATCCTCTAATTTTTTAGGAATTTTGTTCATTAAAATTGCACTATAATTTTTTGATAATTGAGCCATTCCTACACTTTCTAGCTTTCTCTTATTAGAACATAACTCTTTTATAAACTTAGCATATTTAGGCATGCACAATAAAGCTTTATCAAATGGTAAATTGACATGTAACTTTTTAAACATGTTTAAAAATCTAGTCAACTGTTCATTATACTTTTCCATCCTAGCTAGAGATGGACAAGGTAACTTAGATTCGTCAAGTATAATAGAAACAAGTTTTTCCTTACCTTTACTTTTCTCAACAATAGTAGGCATTTCATTATTAACATCAGGCTTAGTGATACTTACCTTCGTTGTTGGTTCCATCAAATTTGAAGAGTTCTTACTATTTTCAGCTTTTTTTTTACTTCTTTCCCACTTTTTAAGCTGATTGCCATTGCTTTTTCCTTTGGGTTTCTATCCACATTAATTGGAAAAGTGCCATGTGTCCTATTTAAGATAGAATTTGCAAGTTACCCTACCTGAGTTTCTAAGTTCCTAATTAAGGCATATTGATTTCTCATCCAAATTTCTTGAGATTTACTCCTAGAATCTTGACTACCCATAAATGAGGATTGGGTGGTTATAAAGCTAGCAAACATTTCCTCTAAGTTAGGTTTCCTTTCTTGTATAGGTTGAGGTTTAGCTTGAAAGCTTAAGGGTTGATATGGTGGGGTTTGATATGTGGATGGGTAGTGTGGTTAGGCTTGAGCTTTGTGGGGTGGGTGATTGTTACAATGGGAAGCTATATTTTGGTTAAAAAGAGCCCTAGGTTAATTATTTGATAAAAATGCATGGTTCCTTTCTCTCCATGAAAATTTAGGGTGATTTCTCGACCTTAGATTATAGGTATTACTATAAGGGTTTAATGCATTCACTTCTTCCACTAATGTACCTAAACCTTCCTCACTCTTATTTTTAAGTGCCACATGTGTCCCTGTATAAGTGTTACATGATTGAGATAAAGATGACACATTTTAAACCTTTAAACCACTTGCCTTCTTCTTTAACAATTCCATTTGTGGCTTTAGCATGACTACCTCATCTACCCTGTGTATAGCTTGCTTCTTCTGTGTGGTTCTTAAGCCTTTCTATTAAGCATCATTGGCAGGCATCACAACAAGTAATTGGAAAGCTTCATTAGGTACCTTATTCATAAAGCTTCAACATGAAGCTGCATCTAGGAGAGACATTATTGTCTGATTCATGCTTGTATAAAAAGTAGATATTAATTGATGTACATCAATTTTATGGTGTGGATAACTTTTGAGAAGTTTCCTAAATCTTTCCTAGGCCTCATAAAATGGCTCCTCAAAGAACTACTAAAAATTGTAAATACTCTTCCTAATTGTGCCTGTTTTGGTAGCTGAGAAGAATCTAACTAAAAATGTTTCCTTCATTTAGTCACATGATCTAATGGATTTACTTTTTAGCATTTGCAATCAATCTATTGCTTTACAAATGATAGTAAAAGGGAACAACTTAAGTTTAGTGGCATCCATAGATGCATTTTGTATTTGTACCGTGTCACTAATCTTTAGATCTAATTGTTAGGTTGGATCCTCACTTTTCGATCCTGAAAACTATTTCTTTTGGATTGTGCTAATGGTGGTAGGTTTTAACTCAAAATGTTTATTTCTAGGCATCATTCTAGTCTTGTGTTCCTTATTCAACCTAAGGGTAGCATAGTCTCTAATGGTTCTAGGCCTAAACTCATTCCCTTTAGCTTTGTTATTCATGCCTTGGTCCTCTATCAATGGTGGATCAATTATAGGTGGGTCATGGAGAGGGAAGTTATTGAGGCTATTAAGGTTGTTATGTTATTGGTCTTCTTAATTCATATTTATTTTCATTATCTCCTAATGCTGTGAAATGTCCTCTTAATTTCAAGGTCAATGGGCAAAATTGGATCACCTTATACCATAAAATATTGACATTTGTAAAGAATAAAAGAATAAACTTAACAAAAGAATAAAGAATAGGAAGGAGAAGAAAGACACACAAAATTCACTTTAAAATCTAAAAACAAACACCAATGTTTCCCCAATAATGGTGCTAAAATCTTGACCAATGTTTAGCAAGTGTACTAGATTAGCTAATAATATAGTGAAATAAGATTAAGCCCCTGAATATCTTAACCAAAGGAAAATGTGTAAGTGCAAACTTGTTTTAGATTTTAGAATGAACATCATCTGTAAAGAGTAAAAGAAATCCCAAGTTTTGTGATGATGAAAAATTAATGAACTACAAACAGTAAGTTAAACAACTAATGTAATGAAGCCAAAATAATTAAGTAGAAATTTAAGTAAAGAATTGTAAACTTAAATAAATCAAGTAATGTAAGTTGGCAAAAAAATCAATAATAAAGACAACTTTTGCTAAAGGACTATCCATCTTAACTAATATTGCAGTGACTTAGTTAAAAA
Organism: Excoecaria agallocha; assembly: GCA_037975025.1. Taxonomy (NCBI): domain Eukaryota; kingdom Viridiplantae; phylum Streptophyta; class Magnoliopsida; order Malpighiales; family Euphorbiaceae; genus Excoecaria; species Excoecaria agallocha. The sequence goes on from JBBPFJ010000587.1 coordinate 4,849, forward strand.
GAGCACAAGTGATTATGGAAAAACCAGTTATATAAAGCTAGATAGCTTATTCAGAATATCAATATATGTATTAAACCTTATTGTCTAGAATAATTCAACACCGAGCATAAAAATCTAGTTTTAAACTCTTAGACATTCATTAAACTTTTTTTCTAGTAAACTTAACTTCAATCTATTCTTAGCTCAATTTTTCTCAGTTTTAATCCACTTGTATTAACACACAATTACCTTAAATTCATAAAACAATCATACATCAATACTAATGAAATAACCAAAAGCGTGCATATCATAAATCATTTGTGAATCAGTCACCAATTATTAATCAAATAAGTTAACAACCAATCTTAACACAATCTAAGATACAAAATTTCATAAAACTAAGAAATAATCAACTCATATTGAATGAAAGTACAACTAAATCATTGCAGTAAGAGTTTAAGGATTTAAGGATCCTTTAGCAAAAGTAAAAGAACTTATCACAGTTTATCTTAAAACTGAAGAAAAATAAATTAACAAGGCAATTTCAATAGGTCAAGTACAAATAAAAACATAATAGATTAACCAAACAAACTAAAAATAAAGAAAGTAACAAAAGGAATAAGATATTAAACTAGAAAGTAATATGGAATTTTGAAATATGTAATCTAAAAAACATGACAAAAATTGAAATAAAGACCACCTCAATGTGTGTATTAACCTGCAATGAATTTCGTCACAAATAGATCGCAAAATGGAGAAGAAATGCTTGAAAAATTAAAAGGGAGAGCTTAAAGAATTGCAACAGTGGCAATTACAGAGAAGAGAAAGGAAGAGATAGAGATGGAGAAGGAGGAGGAAGAAGAAGAAAATACCAATTTTTCAAATTTCGATGAATAAAAAGGGTTATCTGTCAGTTGCGAGCGAGTGACAAGCACCACTTATGTCCTGTCTATCACTCCTTTTTGCATTTTTTTATTTTCTTAGTTTCATTTTTTTATTTTATATTTATTTTAACTTTCATTTTCTCCCATTATTTTACTTTATTACTTATTTGCATATTTATGCTCAAATTATCTAAATTTCTCAATTTATTTTTTATCTTTTCTTTTTTTTTCATGAAATACTCATTGAACTAATCACTCCTTAAATAAAATCTTTGAGGATTCCAATAATGCCCATACGTTTTCTACATTTCCTAGAAAATAAAGACAAAATGGATGTAAAAATGTACGTTGAATGCATGAGGCATGCAAAAAGATTCAATTAGGCAATCCAAGGGTGATAGATGGATAAGCCTTGAGTTGCTCCTTGAGGGATGGCCATCTTTCAGTCATTCCCTTTAAACAACTTGATTCTAACCATTATTTTTATGCCTTGACTCCTCTTCCAGTCAGCCTTTTCTCTAGGTATTTCTCTTTCCATTCTTTTTCTTTTCTTTCATTTCAATTTCATTTGTAATCATTTTTATTTTTATTGTTTTAACACCTAGACTGCCTGAATATGTTCACCATGTCAATATCAACTTTGAATAAACTATATAAATTGTTAGATGACCTAAAAGCTTAGGAGAACCTTATTTTGATGCCTTTCTCATTTTTGAGGTTCTTAAGAGGGTAAGGATAGACAAAACCCTAATTTTATCTATTGTTCGATACTGGAATTTGAGATTACATGTTCTTAGGTTACTCATAAGGAGCTATGTGCCCTAACTGAGGAATTTGTTGACTAAACAATGCCAACACCAAGTAGAGATGCGTGATCCTCATAGGGTGATCTCTTAAATGATGGGCCTTGGTATTCTTAGGATTGAAGATGGTAGGGTCCTGGGGATCATAAATTCCCATCAATATGTCTTGCTTGTTGAGATCAGGAATGTCCCTAGTAGGGTGTTGATCAAACCCCAGCTCTTCAGAGAAAGCATTGAATGGTATTTGATAAAAGAGGCCATATAACCAAAAACTCATAGTGCCTAGGTCATTATGGCTATCTATCCCAGTCTAAATTTGACGGTGGCTAAGAAATCTCGGACCAAAAGAGGATAAACCTTCTCCTTCCTCTTAATGAAAACTCTCCAGCCTACACTATCGATTAACCTGTCTAACTCGTTCTGAAAGCCTAATTCTGCCATCAAATCCATGTCCGAACGAGGGGTGGCTAGATACTCCTATTTAATAAGAGAGTCCACAAATCTTGGAATTCCTTTAGAACCCATGATGGTACCTTGGCCTTGGAGGATGCTTGAGGGGCAGTAAAGGATGATCCAGGTTCAATACGAGTGTGATTGGGTGCCATTTCTCCTACAAGAACAATCAACACAAGATATAAGCACTAAGAAGAAAGTTCAAAACAACACCAAACAATACACTAAAAAGAGGCAAAAACTAGATAAGCATATGGCAGAAACCACAACCAAAACTAAACAGACAACCAAACTATCAAACAAACAACCAAAATGAAAACCAAAGGAAAAAATGCACCAAGTACGTGACAATCAACCATGATGACCAAGTCATCCTTTGAAAACCAGTAGTCCATAGGTCTATCCATTTCAGCCTATATACTTGGGTGCAATTGACACAAATTGCATGAACAGTGCATATGCAAACAAAAATGATCAACTTAAAAACATGCATGGAACAACATGCACACAAAAGACAGAAACAACATAGAACTACAATGCATAACCACACAAATGAACATTGAAAAAGTAATATTTTTATATAGTAAACAAAATCATGCATGAGATTAACTGGATTTACAAGCAGAACCAGAAAGGGAATAAATAACAACTATCAAAAGGGTCCTAAAATATCAATTCACCTAACACCTACATTAGACTTCTCTACTAATTATCAAGTATAAATACACATTGAACACTTATAAGGCATGGTTGTTAGGCAATATGATGAAAATGGAACAAAATAACTAAAGAGAAAATAAGGTCTCATTTCTCTTAGGCATTTCATCAAACAGTGGGTGGGCAAGGTTTAATTTTTGCAATCAAAACAAATAAACAACTTGTAAGCCTAACATGCACAGAGTATGTACTAAATACTACAACCAAGACAAAAATCAAGAGTTAAGAATCAAGACAAACGAAAATGGGAACACAAAATTCAATAAAACAAACCCTAAACATGGAGAAAATATGTAAATTTAACACAAATCTCTACCACAAAACTGAATAATTAAGCAAGAAAATCATCTAATAATGTAAAATAAAGGATGAATTAAACCAAAATAAAGAGAAAATAAGATAAAACTTACTTGGTTCTTGATGCAAGGGAGTGAAGAATGCAAGAGAAGGGAACTGGATTGTTTAGGAGAGAACAAAAGAAACTAAAAAAAAATAAAGAGGTGTAACTTTTCATGTTATTTATAGATGGCCATGATGGGAACCCTAATGGGCATGGTTGGGACAAATCTGTCTCAGCTGCGACCTACATAAAATCAGAACTCCCCATTTTGGTAAAATGAAAGGCATGACTGGGATAAATCAGTCTCAGTCGTGCTCCCCTTCTAGACTCAAAATTAAACAACAAGCCAAGCTGGAACCAAATATTCTCAGCCACGACCAATGAACTCCCTACAAAAATTTTACAACAGATAGGACTGGGACATGTTGGTCTTAGTTGTGCCTAAGTTCTGGACTCCAAACACTCATATGGGCACAACTAGGACAAATAGTCTCTGCCGTGTACAATCAACATTCAAAATTCCCTCTTTTTTTGGCATGGCTGGAACGCTGAGGTCCCAGCTGTGCACACATTCTACCTCATAAATAGTGAAGGGGCTCATAAATAGTGAAGGGGCCACGGCTGGGACTAATTAATCTCAATCGCGACCAACACAAATTTGCACTTTTTACACTTAAATTTCTCCCTCTCCTAAGCAAAAATTCAAAAAATTTTCCACTCCAACAAGCATAACAAATTTTTTAAATGAAATTTAACAACCCTAGACATCTAAACTTACAAGAAATTAAAAGCAAACTAAAAAAAATCGAGTTCAAAGGTAAGAAAGAGTTATGGGTTTAACAAGTCACCAGCTTAACTTTGTTAGCTTTCAGGGGTCATCTTCTAAAGTAATGGTCAATGATGCAGCCTCAAACTTGGAAAAAAATATGGCTTCAATTATTGACCACTGACTTTGAACTCATGACCACTACCTTCTCCCGGTTGTTTAATGGTTACTGCTTCATAGCTAAAGACCTTTACAATCCACCTTGATTTCAACTTCCTGGGAAACAACCTGAATCTGCTATCATACAATAGCACCTTCATTCCAGGCACAAATTCCTTCTTGGCTACTCTAAGATCATGCCATTTCTTCGTGTTGTCCTTGTCCTTCTTGGCATGTTCATAGGCCCAAAATTTGAGTTTTTCCAATTCATTTAGCTGTAAAGACCTACACTTGTATGCATTCTTAAGATCAAAATTCAAAAACTTGGTAGCCCAATATGCCTTATGTTCTAACTCTACCAGTAGGTGATAAGACTTGCCAAACACTAACGTAAAAGGTGACATCCTTATAGGTGTCTTAAATGTTGTCCTATATGCCCACAAGGCTTCATCTAGTTTAAGTTACCAATCCTTTCTAGATGCCATGACTATTTTCTCTAAAATAACTTTTAACTCCCGGTTAGACACCTTAACTTGGCCATTGGCTTGGGCATGATAGAGGGTAGTGATTTTGTGCCTCACTCCAAATTTCTTCAATAAGGCTTTGAATTGGTGATTAACGAAGTGTTTCCCACCATCACTAATGATAGCTCTCAAGGCTTCATAATGGCTGAATATGTACACCTTAACTTGACCACTTTTGCATCACACGTCCTAGTGGATACAACTTTGACCCACTTACTCACATAGTCCACTGCCACCAAGATGTACTCAAACCCATAAGAGCCTAAAAAAGACCCCATAAAATCTATCCCTCATAAATCAATAAACTCTACCTCAAACACATTAGTTAAGGGCATCTCGTCTCTCCTAGATATATTCCCGACCCTTTGATATCAATCACAAGATTGAATAAACAATTTTACATCATTGAATATAGTGGGCCAATAAAATCCAGAGGAAAGAATTTTTGATATCATCCTATTAGGTCCATGATGCCCATCGGCTTCTCCACTATAATAGGCTCTGATAATCTCCCCTTGCTCTTCATTCAGAATGCACCATCTCATCACTTGGTCAGTACAAAGGCAAAAAAGATAAGGATCATCCCATATGTAGTGCTTCGCATTGGCCTTCAGCTTCTTCATTTGTTTCCATGTGAAGTCTCTCGGCATAAAACCTCCTACAAGAAAATTAGCAACATTAGCAAACCAAGGCTCTAAAACTTAGCAAACAAACAAGGTACAAATACGCTAATATGAAAATAAATCTAGAATCTTCCCTTTTTCAATATGGTCATGCTCTAATCTCGACAAATGATCCGCCACATGGTTCTTTGTTCACTTATTGTCTTTGATCTCTAAGTCAAATTATTGCAAAAGGAGCACCCATCTTATTAATCTTGGCTTGGACTCTTTCTCCCATCCTATTGTTTTTTTGTTCTTTTTCAACACCTCAAACAGCATCTCCTCTACAAAACCTAACAACAAAGAAGAGGTAATTACTGCCTTTGCTTCATGCTTTAAAAAGACATACTTTAAATGAGGAGGAAGGGGCTTAAGTTCAAATTTAGAATCTCCCTTTTTTGAAGTGGTCCCCTCTTGCTTTGTTTCCTCTTTTTCACAGTCTTTCTCCACAACTGCTATCAATTCGTACTCTACTCTATCTAACTCTTTATTTTCCAAAGAATGCATCAAGATCAAATTCAATGGATCATTTAGTAACACTTTTTCTTGAGTCTCTTATACACATTCATCCACCTTATCCATGAAATAGATTGATTCTTCCAAATCAGTTGATGGATGCTTTTGGACTTTATTTATATCCACCACAAATTCTTCATTGTTGAAACGTAAGGTGACCTTTTGACCATGAACATCTATCAATGCTTTTTCCATATTTAGAAATTGTCTCCTTATAATGAGTGGCACCTTCTTATCTTCTTCCATCTCCATGACTACAAAATTCATAGGAAAAATGAATTTTCCCACCTTTACCAACAGATCCTAATCACTCCTCTTGGCTTTCTCTTTGATCTATCCATAAGTTAAAGTCTCATTTCCATTTCCTTGAGTTCACCTAGATTGAGTTTCATTCACATTGAATATGGCATCAAGTTAATGCTGGCCCCTAAGTCACAAAAGGCATTCCCAAAAAAAGTTTCACCAATTTCATAAGGTAAAGTAAAGCTACCTGGATCTTCCAACTTTTTGGGGATCTTGTTTATGATAATTGCACTATAATTTTATGTTAATTACATGGTCCCATACCCTTCTAATTTCTTCTTATTAGAACAAAGTTCTTTCATGAATTTAGCATAATTAGGAATGTGAGCTAAGGCTTCAACAAAAAGTAAATTGATATGCAATTTCTTGAACATTTCTAGGAACCCAGCTAATTGATCAATTTTCTTTTCTTTTCTAGCTATTGTAGGAAATGTAACATATTTATATTAAGATCCTCTATGGTTGGGTTCACTATACTCTTTCCCTTGTCAATCGTTGGAGCATCTACATCTACGTCTACTTTAGGATTAGAATCACTTACCTTCCATGCCGGCTCCTTCTCATGAGATGATGAAGTAGGTGATTTAGCTTTCTTTTCTTCTTGTAATACCTCCTTGCCACTTCTCAATGTAATGGATTTGGCTTCCTCCTTGGGATTACGGTCCACATTTGAAGGAAAAGTTCCAGCTGGCCTTGTAGATAAAGAATTTGCCAACTATTCAATTTGCATCTCCTAAAACTCCACGTTCTTGAATACCTTGTCCACTACCTTGAGCAATAGTAGCTATATTTTATACCTTTAAACCACTTAACCCTTTCTTTACCAACTCTAATTGTGCTTTCAACAATGCTAATTTATCTACATTGTATACACCTTGCCTCCTTGGAACTAATCTAGGTGCAGTCCATTGAGAGTTATTAGCCGCTATCTCATCCAACTAATGAAATGCTTCCTCAGGCAACTTGTTTAGGAAAGACCCTGCAGATGCTGCATCTAACAATAACCTTATTTGAGGTGTAACTCCAGCAAAAAATATGGTCATCAATTGATAAACAACTATCTCATGGTGTGGACAGCTTATCAATAATCTCCTAAACCTTTCCCAAAGCCTCATCAAAAGGCTCTTCATTCATTTGATGGAATCCCATTATACTATTATGAATACTTGCAATCTTGGTTTGAGGGAAAATTCTCATAAAAAACTTCTCTTGCAACCGATCCCATGAACAAATTGACTGGCTTGGTAGCATCTATAGCCACCCCCTTGCATTTCCAATCAAAGTGGAAGGAAATAGCTTTAATCTTACTGCATCCGTAGGAACAACCAAAATCTGAACTGTGTCACTGACCTCCAGAAATATATCGATATGCTGAGCGGGATCTTCTATTTTTGAACTGGAAAACTGATTCCTCTATACCATAATGATGGTGGCTGGTTTGAGCTCAAGTTGTATCCCTCTTTGTAACATAATTTTTCGATGATCATCATTCCACCTTGGCACAATATAGTCCCTTATAGTCCTTTGCCCAGGCATTTCATCTCTTTGTACCCCTGGTATTTCTTCATGTGCCCTCGACACTTGTTCATTCTCAAGAGGGAACTCATCAAAAGGAGCATCGTTCTCTGTATCATTGTCTCTATTTGATGGAATTTGACATGGTATGAATGAGATGATAGCACAGTGGAAAAACAAAAATTTTTATCATACATGCCATACAATTCCATGACAAGAATCGAAACATGCAATTTTAGGGTTTTAAACTTACAACTTTAGATGTCTTTAAAACTTGATTTTGATGATGACCAGCAACCAAGAAGGATATGTCCACCTTAGATCTTCACCACCAATGCCAAGGGACAACCTTTATGCCACTCCCTCTATTCTCACACACACACTTGCAAAGATGGCTTAAAATCAAGAGTGCTAGCTCTATGATTGTGTATTCGGCAATGAGAATGATTTGAAGCCACAAGATCTGATCTTGTTCTTCCTTTAGGTTACTATTTCAGCCCAAGAACACAAGAGAACAAGAAAGATTTCTTTCCCCTTGAGTATTTCGGCCAAGAGGGAAAAATAGCAAAACGGCATACTGTTTTTTCATTTAATTCATTAATATATATCACTTAATTTAGGTCAAGTGTGAGTGCCGAAAATTAAGTGTTAATTTCAGCCTCCATCACTTCCTAATTAAGAGATATATCTTAATTTAAATTCTATTAGAATTTAAATTCAAATGGCATTAGTCATCTAATCAAAACAAACTTACTTATTTAAGGTGATAGTTGCCGAATTCTACTAGTATTTTAGTTTGAATTTTGGCTACTTTAATTCCTTCTCAAGTATTATATTTTGATTAAATACAAATTAGGATTTAATACTCAATTAACTTAATTATACATAGATAATTAATCAATTGAAATTAAACCTAGCACATGCCAACAAATTTCTCTCGTGACCAACTGTTAACAGATTTGCCTAAGGCAAAAAGATAGTTTAACATATTTGCCTAAAACAGCTAGCTGCTGTTTTAGGCAAAAAAACTTGTTTCACAGATTTGCCTAAAGGGCAAAATCGCACCTTGACAGTTTTGCCTAAAACAGCTAGCTGTTTTAGGCAAAAAAAACTGTTTTTACAGATTTCCCTAAAACAGCTAGCTGTTTTAGGCAAAAATCTGTTTACCCCATTTTATGCATTAATTTGACTTTAAATAAAAGTCCAAATTAATTCCCAATACACAATTTAAATATTTTAAGCCCAATGCTTTGTGTGCGATCCTATAGGTCCATTTAATATTGGCAATGAATTAATAAATTAATTCAAAGGCTATATATATTCTCTAGCAAGATATTGTAGCATTCCAAATTAAATGAAAATGCATATGGCATTTAGTGACCTAATGCAATTTTGCATAGTCCCTTACCCATAAATATCAGAATTATATAAGGCATGGAACTAGTCATCCTTATTTATATTAATTCCTTTCTTGATATTCCAGTGACACTGAACTCTCAGATAAATAATGATTACTCATTATTTCATCTCGGTATGGCCATACACTTCTCAGTTCACTGATCAAGTGGCCGATGATATTTTCTCTCTTAATGAGAGGGGTAATCCCTTCACTTCTCTCATGCTCTCTAACATGAATCAATGCATACCCAATCATACCCGTACTTGTCACTCAGTTACGAGTACGTTAGTTGTATGTCAAAGTACACAGTAATTCATAAAGAGTTTCATAGAGATTTCAGGTCTAAGAACTCCGATACAAAACTTGCATATAAGAAACACTTATGATTTGTACCATGTAGTGTTATCATGAGTGGATCTAATCCAGATACCGTGTTCTAAACATGTATCTATGATCTCTAATTGACACTCTTGTCCTTATGATCCGTAAGACAGAACTCAACTTATCAGAGAGAGCATACTAGTCTTAATTCATTTGTTATTCCATAACAATGATTGATTAGGGATATTTAGAATGAAGTCTCATTTGTTTCAAGGTCTTACAACCATGTGCCTCACACATGATAACTTAAACTGAAATAACATTCTTGGATAGTTCTATCAATTGATATGCACAGGAATACAATAGATAAAACAAATGCCTCATTTATTAAATTAAATGCTTTATAACAATGTATTGGGGCTAGGGCTTACACTAACACTATTAGCTCCTCATTCTTTGACGTAGGGTCCTCATGATTTCAGGATCAAAGGGTGCTAATTGCTCTCATATCACTCGACTCATACACTGCTATCACTTGAAAAGAATAAAAAAATATATAAAAATAAGAGAAAGAAAACACATACAAATGATAATCATGACTCACAAACAACGTAAATCCCCGGTAACGGCTTCAAAAACTTTTTGTGACCCTAGCAAGTATACTAGATCGACAAGTAGTAAAGATGAGTATTTTTAAGACTCTTAAGTATCAAACCCAAGGGATTATAATTGTGCAAGTTGAGACAATCGATCGTATTCTTAAAAATTCCCAAAAGTTTCATGATAGTGCTATAATTACCCAAAATAAAAACTTTTAATACTAACATGTGCAATGGAAAGAATTAAAATTAAACTAGCAACAATCCAAGTAAGAGTTAAATTATGAAAACTAATGAGTATAAAAACCTTTATAAAGAAAATATTTCTCAGGTTCACTCTTTCACCCCATACCCAACTGTAAATTAATTTTTAACTAAAAGCATACATGAATGAATTCAAGATAACCCTCTAAACCCAAACATTCCATTCCGGAGCCAGCTATTCTAGTTACTAAATGTCCCATTCCGGAGCCAGCCCAATAACTAGCCTAAGCATGGGTCTAATATCCTAGGTTTTATTTACCGTCCCATTTTGGAGCCAGGAAACCCAAAACCTATCTATTTCACTACACACTCTAGTCTTCAAATCACAAATACTGCAGATCTAGAGTCCCATTTCGGAGCCATCCAAAATAGACAATATTTATGATAGAAAAACTAAGGAAAATCATTCACAGCATCCAATCCACTAAGCTCAATACCAATCAATACGTATGATAAGAAACATTCATCCATATATGAAAAATGACTTAATATATTGAAAAACCATGAGATAAAAATAGGTAACAGTGAAATAGACTATTCAACCCTTAATAACCACTTTCTATATAACCCATCAATAGTTGATCCACCTTTGATAGAAGACCATGGTATGAATAACCAAGCTCATGGGAATGGGTTTAGTCCTAGAACCATTAAAGACTATACTACCCCTAGGTTGAATAAGGAACACAGGACCATAATGCTACCTAGAAATCAACATTTTGAGTTAAAATCCACCACATTACCATGGTCCAAAAGAATTAGTTTTCAGGATCAAAAATTGAGAATCCAACAGAATATTTGGATATTTTTCTTAAGATTAGTGACACATTGTAAATACCAAATATGTCTATGGATTGAATTGGTAGCATTCACAACCAGACTTAAGATTAGTGACACATTGTAAATACCAAAATCAACATTTTGAGTTAAAACCCATCACTCTCATTGGTAAAGCAAGAGACTGCTTGTAAATGCTACCAAGTCAATCCATTATATCATGGGACCAAATGCAGGAAACATTTTTAGTCAGATTCTTCCATTGACCAAAATAGCCACAATTAAGAACGATATTTACAATTTTCAACAGTTTTATGAGGCTTTTGAAAGATTTAGGAGACTTGTCAAAAGTTGTCCACACTATGAAATTGACGTACATCAATTAATGTCTACTTTTTATACAGTTATGAATCAGACAATGAGGTCCCACTTAGATGAAATTTAAGGTGGAAGCTTTATGAATAAGATACCTAAAGAAGCATTCCAATTACTTGATGAGATGGCTACCAATGATGCTTAATAGAGAAACATAAGAACCACACAGAAGAAGTAAGCTATACATAGCGTAAATGAGGTAGTCATGCTAAGGACACAAATGGAATTGATAAAGAAAGAGGTAAGTGGTTTAAAGGTTCAAAATGTTTCATGTTTATCTCAATCATGTAACACTTATGCAGGGACACGTGTAGCATTTGAAAATAAGAGTGAGGAAGGTTTAGGTACATTAGTGGAAGAAGTGAACACATTAAACCCTTATAGTAATACCTATCATCCTAGGTATAGAAATCAACTTAATTTTTCACAGAGGAAAAGGAACCATACATCTTCACCCAATAATCAACCTAGGGCTCCCTTTAAGAAAAAATCTAGCTTCCCATATCAATAACTACCCACCCCACCAAGCTTAAGCCCAACCACACTATCCATCCACAAATCAAGCTTACCATATCAACCCTTAAGTTTTCAAGCTAGACTTTAACCCATACAAGATAGGAAACCTAACTTAGAGAAAATATTTTCTAGCTTTATGACCACCCAATCCTTATTTATGGCTAGTTAAGATGCTAAGTATAAATCTCAAGATATTTGGATGAGAAATCAATATGCCTTGATTAAAAACTTAGGAACTCAATTAGGGCAACTTGCAAATTCTATCTTAAACAGGACACATGGTAATTTTCCATCTAATGTGGATAGGAACCTAAAGGAAGAAGAAAAGACAATCACCTTAAGCAATGGAAAAGAGGTAAAAGAAGCTAAAAATGGTAAGAACTCTTTAGATTTGGTGGAACCAACAACAAAGGTAAGTATTACTATGCTTGATGTTAATAATGAAATGCCTACTATTGTTGAGAAAAGTAAAAGTAAGGAAAAACTTGTTTTTACTATGCTTTATGAATCTAAGTTACCTTATCCATCTCTAGTTAAAAGGTGAATGTATAATGAATAGTTGACTAGATTTTTAAATAAGTTAAAAAGTTACATATAAATTTACCATTTCCTGAAACTTTATTGCATATGCTTAAATATGCTAAGTTTATGAAAGAGCTATATTCTAATAAGAAAAAGCTAAAGGGTGTAGGAATAGTTCAATCATCTAAAAATTATAGTGCAATTTTATTCAATAAAATTCTTAAAAAATTAGAGGTTCTTGTTAGTTTTACTTTACCATGTGAATTAAGAGGAAATTTTGTTGGTCATGCATTATGTGATTTGGGTGCCAGTATAAATTTGATGTCTTATTCAATTTGTAGGCAATTAAATTTGGGAGATATCGAGGAAACCTGAATAAAACTACAGTTGGCAGATAGATCAGTGAAAAGGCAAAAAGGTATAATAGAAGACATATCGGTAAAGGTTGGAAATTTTTTATTTCTTGTTGATTTTATAATAATGGATATGGAGGAGGACCGTATGGTGCCATTGATAGTGGGAAGACCATTTTTTAACACAGCAAAGGAATTAATTGATGTACATGGACAAATAATTACTTTGAGGTTTAATGGAGAAGAAATGTTCTTTAATATGAATCAGGTGATGAAACACCTGTCTTATGACTTTGAAGAGTCCATTTACTTTATGGATATTGTTTAGGAATGTGTAGAGGAGAAACAAGAGGAAATTTTGTTAGATGATGCACTACAAGATTTCTTAATGCATTCAAGGAACAAGGAGGAAGCTAGAAAGAAAGAATAAGAGCTTATAAAGGAGTTGGAAAAAGAGCATTGTGAGGAATGAACAAAGGAGGATAAACCGTCCCCTCTTAAAGGAAAAAACAAATTTAAAGTTAAAACTCTTCCTTCACATTTAAATATGTATTTTTATAAGATAATGCTAAACCAATAATAATTTCTTCACTTTTGATAGGTTTGGAAGAAGAGATGCTTGTGAAAGTGTTGAATATTCATAAAGGGGTGATCAGTTGGGAGACATTTGACTTGAAGGAAATTAGTCCCAATTGTTGTACACATTGAATACCTATGGAGAGTGACTTCAAACCGGTGGTGCAAACCCAAAGGAGACTCAATCCAGCTATGTAAGAAGTAGTAAAAAAGGGGGTACTTAAACTACTAGATTTCAGTATTATTTATCATATTTCTGATAGTAGTTAGGTGAGTCTAGTACAATATGTGCCTAAAAAGGGGGGTATAACTATGGTAACTAATGAGAGAAATGAACTTATCCCAACACGAACAGTGACAGGATGGAGGGTGTCTATAGATTATAGGAGGTTTAACAATGCCACTAGGACAAATCATTTTCATTTGCCTTTTATTTCCTTTATGAGACCTAGTGCATCTCCCTGGGGTACATCAGTTTTATTTGTAAATAAGAAAGATGGGACTGTGAGAATGCATATAGACTATTGTCAATTGAATAAAGTGACAGTGAAGAACAAGTATCCATTGCCAAGACTTGAAGATTTATCTGATCGGTTGAAAGATGTTGGAGTGCTTTCAAGATCGACTTACGATCGGGTATTATCAACTTCAGGTAAAGGACAGGGATGTTCCTAAAACTGCATTTAGAACTCAATATGGTCATTATGAATTTCTAGCAATGCCATTTAGGTTAAAAATGCATCGACTATTTTCACGGACCTTATGAATAGGGTATTTAGACCCTACTTAGACCAATTTATTGTTATGCGAATAATTTTACTTGATCATAATTAATTGAACTCTTTAATTAATTATTATCTTATTTACTTCTTTATCCACATGATAATATCAAATATTATTATCCTTTTCATTTTACCATTTTATCCTTTTTCTCTATATGTGTGTGACCTATTGGAGTCCTGTCCATATTAGAAGCATAATATGTAATTGTGAGTTATATTCAAAACTCACATGATTTAAACTCCTTTAAATCATTTTATCAATCCCCATTGATATTCTTGAGGCATTATTATACAAGTCATGATTGGCCTCTAGCTAGGCATCATGACTACCTAAATGTCTGGAAAGTCAAGTGGTTTGACTATACCCTTCCATAGAAACAGTTACCGTGCAATTACTCCTTTCACCACTCTTATCTCAATTAGATTTTGAGTATGGATTTCTGTCAACTCATAAAAATCTAATTATGTATGTTCTATTAATTTAACCAATGTTCCCAAAATGCCCTCTATGGATCTCTATCCATCTTGGCATATTACTCTGGCCAGAGATTCTATAAACAAGGTAATTATAGAATCATGCAAGATAACTTTCCTTATTAAATCTGGGATGGTAAATCCTTTATCAATCACTCAAATATCTTTAAGTAGGTCATGATATACCCAACCTCCTAACTATGTTCACTTCCAATTGGAAGTAATCAATTATGGAGTCAAAATATATCACTTGCTACTTAAGATAACTTTGGTGATCTCAAGTCTAAGGATACTTACACAACCACTATGAAGAGATTCCTCACTGATATAGATTTAATATTCATGTGAGGATTCTCTATGCAGGTCTCCAATGAACTTGTTCTTCTAACAAACATCCACATGTTAACTTTGATTATCTTCTATAATCACAGTTATGAGAACCACTACTTAAACCATTCAAGAAGCATAACATGTGCTAGTCTGTCCGAATTAACAATGCCCTATCTTGTTCATTCTATGACTAGGGATATTTAGATATTAACACATTTGCATGCAATAGACATCTCATACCATGAACACTTTCATGATCGCCTTTGCGCTATGTTCATAATATCTAAGACATTATTTATTAATTTAAGATTTACAAACTCATCTATTTAAACATAGCATTAATAAATGAATGATCCATTTTATTAAGAATATAAACTCATACATATGAAATACATCCCTATTACATGGGCTCTAAGGCATACTCTCTAATAGCAATTAGTCTTACATGGTCTGGGCTTTAGGACAACCATGATACTTTTTGGATCCTTCTTAAAGGTTCCATCAGCTATCTTGAGCATGTTGATTAACTTAGGAATAGTTACTTGGATCTTGTTCATGTTGAAGTTAAGCACGAAAGGTGCATAACTTGGAGCCAATGATTACAAGATTAAATCTATGTATAGATCATTATCCATAACATAGCCAAGTCTACTTAAATGCTCAATATACCTATACATCTTCAATGCATGAGTAGCAGCTAAAGTGCCTTCGACCATTTTGTAGGTAAATAGAGCTCAAGCAATCTCATATTGCTCAATTCTAGCCTAAGAAGAATAAAGCTCCTTTAGATGCAAAATGATGGTTTTAGCATCCATCATCTCATGTTGCTTCTGAAGCTTTGAGGACATAGCACCCAGCATCAGACATACTATCGCTTCACTATCCTCTATGTATTTTTGATAAGTGCCTTTGATCTCATCAATGGCATCATCTGATGGAAGTGGTGGTGGATCTTTATCCAAGACATAATGGATCATTTTAGCTCTGAGAACAATTCTCATTTGCTTGATCCAATCAGAATAGTTACTGCCAACCAGCTTGTTATCCAAGATTGATCGTATATTAATGTTTGACGTGCTCATGATGATGACCTAGATGTGAAAAAGAAAACTTATGAGAGTATGTTTATATATATATATGCATTAATAAGGTCTTTAATTAATCCATTTACTCCCATTATTTTATTCCGAATTAATAGCCCTCACTATATAATCCGAGAAAACCCGATGGTTTTCCTAGTGGGCCAATATCCAATCCTTGATAAGTCATTTGACCTTGACTGTGGTCAACAAGACAAACTCCATACCCTTGAAAGGTAGTTATCTCTATACCAATTGTGTCTCTACACAACTATTGGATCATTAGGTTATCAACTCTTGATGCATGCATATCATATATGCATTCCCTAATCTTGCCTTTAGAACCATTAGCCTTGATTGTGGTAAAAAAGATAATAGGCTAGCTAAGATGACCTATTTAATTAGATTTGAACATATTCGATATAATGTGAGCTTGACTGTGGTCAACAACCCACACTATAAAGAACTCTGGTTCTCCTTAAATTAATGAAAGGCTTATATACCTTAGTATTTGTTTGAGGGTTTTAGTTAATTAAGTCTCATCATATATGGTTGGCATACATTGGTATGCATCCTATATCTATCACATAAATATAAGCATACAAATATGGTATAGTTATGGACTTTACTACATTGATTTCCATGAGCCAAGAGGGAAATCAAAAGTTCACACCTAGGTAGTATGCATGATTCAAAAAAGTAAAAATAATTACATTATCTTCAAGCTTGTTGGATCTCCATTCGGCCTATCTTGATCTTTGATAGTGGTCTCCATCTCTATTTCTAATTCTAATCTAAGTAATCTAATTACATATTACAATTTGAAAAGAAATACAAACCAAAAACAAGTGGCCGGGACATAAAAGTCCTTATTGGGCCAAAACATGCATAATGCACAATCACATTGGGCCTTGTCCATAACTATACATCATTCCAATCATACACCCTTACATGCATTTATAATGCATAAAGTAATGGATTATTAACTTTGTTTCAACTCTTGAAACATTCTTTTGAGTTATTTTAATAATGTAATCAAATTAGGAAACTTTTTTCATTTTGAAAACTTTCATTTTAGGAAACCTTTTTGCATGCATGTGTTCTTGCCTTAATAATCAATCCAATTGATTATTAATTAATTACTAATTGATTATTTAATTAATTAATCATATTAAATAATTAAAATAATCAATTTTTGGATTAAGATAAAGGGTAGGCCAAAACCCACCAAATTAAACCTTAAATGTGTTCAAACACAAACTAGTTTTATGTCTATTGGACCATTTGGGCCTTTTGGAATAAGCCAATACCACTCCAGCCCTTAAAACCCATTAATAAAATTAATTATTGTTTATAATATTTAATTTAAATCAGGTCCTTGGGCCCACCAAGTCATTCACTAATTTAAACCAAGTCCGTAAACATAATTAAGCCCATTAAGTGGTTTTAATGAATTAAAATTAATCCAGTTAATTTAAGGCCCATTTTAATTAATCAAATGTATTAAAAACACTTTAATAGATCAGATATATCATATTTAGAAGATTAAAAATCATTCTAAATAAGAACACATCAAGAAAACACCAAGAACACCAATTTATCAAACTTTTCGACTAAACTACTTTTCATGCAAAACTTTTCGACTAAACAACTTGAATGTGAATATAGTATTGCTTGTAATTAGATTTCAACTATGGATAGATAGATATGCCTATAGAGATAGAGTTGCAGCTGCTGGAGTTGGTCCCGTTTGGGTCTATCGTTAGCCCTGTTTGGGTCTACTGTTGTCTCTATTTGAGACTATTGTTTGATCCCATTTGGATCTATCGAACTTTATACATACGAATATTTACATGATCGATACCCACAGGTATCTACCATTCCCGTTATCCACTCTTAGAACTTAGGTAGGCTAAACTCCAATTATAATTGTGATTACAGAATTTGAATTTAAGTATGATTGCTGATATGTTATTGTTGAACTATATGATTTGTTTTAATTATAGAAACTGTATTTCAAGTATAAATACTTATAGTATATCCATCAATCATATGAAATATGTGTGCTAAGATATATGTTTATCTCTGTTACCTTATTGATTATTTTTTAAAATGTTGCAAAAGTTAATTATTTATTTATTGTTGATATCTTATTTTACCTTTGATACTTGTTGAGTGTGTTTGTTGATGGTTGTTGTGAGTGGCTATTTATCATGAATTGTTCCCCACTAAGCTTTATAACTTTGCACGTGTTATTTGACCCATATAGGTTCAGTAGGCAAGACTTTTGCTTTGAGATATTCTCTACATCTGGAAAGGCCAACACAAGGCTGTGAAAATTTTGATGTAGGGATTTTATGATGAATATATTTTGTATAATTTTGGCATTTATAGTTATATGAATGTAAAAATGTAACTAGTTTAGGCATGTTGAGTTATACATGCTCACTTTTACGAAGAGAATAGTACATATATGTCGATATGATCTAAAGCTACTATTATACCATATGAAATGCATTCTATAATACAAGTAAGTATAATAAGAGAATAGTGATAGTAATCCCTAAATGCACATGAACTAAAGTAAGCGAACAACTATAGTAACACCAAATTGACTTGTGTGATGACTAGTACTCAGATTATCATGACGATAGTATCATCTAAGAATGCATTATGATATAATAATATAGTAAAATTGATTAAAAATGTATGATTCAGTAATACGATTAGGTTATGGAATTAGAGTGTTACACTCACCACTCGGTGGAGTGGATTTTCAGTCCATCGAGTGTATCATATAATGCCCAGATTTTAATTTTTGCTTTAATTTGTCAAATAGCTTATCATTTGGTAGAGTGAATTTTCACTCCACTAGGTGCTACAACACTCAATAAAGTGAGAATTCACTCCACCAAGTCCTTTTGAATTCCTTATGCTTGTAATTTTTTTCAAATTTTCACACAGAGGCTTGCCACACGGTAGAGTGAAAAGTCACTCCATTGAGTCCCTCTTCACTCCACCAAGCTACCCATTATAAATGCCCCTAGTTTTCTTTAACTCCACCACACGCTCTGTCCTTAATCTCAAAAAGTTTTCTTTCACTCTCTCACTTGTCCAACTCACTCCACCGAGGCAATTATGTTTTTGATTGATCATCTTTGCATCCTTAATTTAATCAAGTAAGTCTTCTACTTTCACTTTAATTCTTTCAATTAGACATTGTAGTGACTATTTACTTGGGGTTTTTGTTCTTTATTATGTACATTTTGTCTCACTTAAATTGAACTTTATTTGATAATCTTCTTGTCACATTGCTTATATTTGCATTGAATGTTGGAAATTGCTCTTCAAATTTTACATTTGGGGTTTAAATGGTTAAGATTGTATGCAATTTATCTTGGTTAAGTTATGCACACAACATATGCAATAAAATTCCTCAAATACTAAGTTCATACTTTTTACTTAAATGTATTAATCTTGATCATTATAAATCATTCTCATATGTTGGCATTTTGTTTCCACACTTGATTTAAGCCTATTTTACACTTAAATTCATACATTAACATGTGAAGAATTTGGTCCACATATTGAGTGCCTTTCTTAAGTGTGTTTATTGACCCTTATATATTGTGTCATTGATCTTTGCTATTATTACTTTGTGTAGTGGCACCTAAAAGATCATAGAAGAGTGAAGCATTAAGTTCATCTGGTAATCACCTTCCTGTATAAATTGATGAGGAAGATAGATAATTGTAGGAATATTTTGGAGAGGTCAACTTCGTCAAGCCGATTTATCTGAAGCAATTTTATCAAGATATAGTAGATGGAAATTTATGGGATAGGATTTTTCCTTTGATTAGAAATATTGGTTTAGAGAAGTTCATTAAAAAGCAACAAAAGGTGTACCTATACCTACCACAAATCTTCTTCACATCATTTAAGCTTTATTTTGAAAATGAACAAGAAGAAGGCACAGTCAGTTTTATGCTTTGTAGGAAGACTCACCACTTGCCTTTTCCAGAGTTTACACAAAAATTTGGATTTCCCACAAATGGTATAGGTGAATTACCAAATGCCACCAAACAGGAGAATTGGGAATTTATTAGAGATCCCAAAAACCTATTGCCCTATCAATCATGTAAGCTAAAGGCTCGTGCTTTAGGAAGTCATACACTTTGAGTTCTCCATCGATTTTTATCCCTCACCTTCTTTAGCTGCCTTGGCAGCTCAAGTGCAATTAATACTAAAGAATACATGCTTTTAAGATATGTGGTTAAGGGTATACAGATTAATGGTGTACTCCTTTTGTACCAAAAAATAGAAAAATTGTAGAAAATAAAGAGCACTATTAAAGACACATCATCGGGGTAGATTGCAACAATCATGGCAAAAGCAGTGGGTCATATAGACATGAGGCAATCTCTTAGAGAGAGCATTCATAGACTATGAGATGTTGATGCAGATAAAGGTGTTAGTTAAGAAGCCACGTAAACATTGGTCCTATAAGGATGAACATTTGAGGCTAGTAACTGTTGGTAAAAATAGAGAGGAAGTTCATGATCCTATAGCTCATGCTTCTATTGCACAAGAACCTGTATAAAGGGAATCCTCACCCCAAATGCTTTCTTCTATGAATCAAGTGAACAATCGGTTGGATAATATGCAAGATAGTATAAATGAAGTGAAGCAGACTTTTGAGCAATTAGTTGTTAATTTTTGGGAACGATATCCACCACTACCACTCCCACCATCCGAATGAGTTGAATACCAGTTTGTTGTGGATAGTAAAGTTTTTAGAGGGGGGTAGAGATTTTCTAAGCTTAATTTTGCTTAGATTCAGGAAACGGAGTCTATTTCTCCCCTTCATGGAAGCATAAAGTATTAATTTAGGGCTCAATTTTTAAATAAGGCATCTTAAGGGTCAAATGTGAATAAAAAGAAGATATGAGAGGTTAATTTAAGAGAATGAATAAATGGATAGGTCAATTTATAATATGAAAGAAATAGAGGGGTTTCATTGGGACATGTAAAAATTTGAAGAGTTTGAAAGAGAATTTACCATTGCCATTATAAAAGTCAATTCATATTAAGAGAGAGAATGTATGGAGGGCCAGATTTTTTAGTAAGAAATTCTAGAATTTGGTTCTCTCTCTCTCCTTCAATTTCTTTGATCTCTTAACGCATATCTAAATGTTCTTAAGGAATCCTTACATGTGGAATTAATCAAGGATAGCTAGTGTTAAAAATTAAGGTAAGCATGTTAAATTTGATAATTCATCTCTTCTTCTTCATCTTCTTCTTATGTGGTTGATGGTGAAGTGGGTTAGATGTTGGAAATATGATAAATCGATGAATTGTTGTTTAAGGAGAAGAAAAAGGTGGAAGGGGTAAAGGAAAAGGAAAGGCATAAGATTGAAGTTAAAAGAACTTCCGGCCAAGGTATGGGATTTATGTGGTTTGAATTTATATGAATCTTCTTGTCTCTTTAAATGCATGCAAAAAGAGGTCTTTGATTAAAATCTAGAAATGTTAATGCATGTCAAATTATAGAATCTAAATTATAGGTATTAATTGGAAGTACTATGAATTATTAATGCATGAAATTGAAAATAAAATGATGTAAACTTGAGTAAGTTATTTAGGCATAAAAAGGAATCCTTACAAGATTTTTGTTAATGAATAGATTTTAAAGTTGTGTAAACTGCTTCTATCATGCTAGCGGGAATAGTCGCGCTTATGGCAGTGCAATATAACTAAACTTTTAATTTTTCCTTTATCACACTTGCCACCCTTGTTATGCTCGCAACTTGCCTATGTAACATGTATCTTTTTTTATTTCCATGCTTTTGGATGAGAGAACTTGCTATGCTATCTTAGTACCTCTACAGATTGTGGATAACACTATAGCATGCCAAGAACCAATATGAGCAAAGTGTTGATATATGTATAGCTAAATTATGACCAAAGAATCCATTAAATTATATGATAAAATGCAATTGAATGTGATGACATGTTATAGAGTTTCGAATGTGAGGCATGTGTTATGATGAACAACCAAGCAAGTATGTTTCACTAATTGATTAAAAAGGCATGCTATGCACACATGAGATAGCTATTGAAAGTAAGTTAAAGGAACATGAAAATTCTTATGATTAATGCATATGAAATATGCAATAGTGATGAATCAAATGTTATATGACTATAGACACATTTCAATTGCATGATGTATGAATGAATATGTTATATGAAAAGGGAATCAATAAAAGTATCACCTGCGTAAAGAGTTTAATAGTGGATAGATAGGCACCAATAGGAATATTGCAGCAGCCATTGTTGTCCTTTTTAGGTCCAAAGTACATTTGATCCAATTGGATCATGCACAACCACATTTGGGTTATTTACTAACCTCATTTGGGTCCTTTGATCGGTCCATCATACAATTAACCTGTTTAGGTCCATAGTTTTGATATCTTTAGATATCCACTATTTTGATAACCTCGGGTATCCACCGATCCCGTTATCCACCTTTAGAGCTTTAGCAGGCTATAAGAGATTAAAAGAGTTATTTTAGGTTATAAAGGATGCTTATAATCATTAAATTGTTAAATGTGCATGTTTTTATTTATGCCATGATTTAATATGAAATTATAGAGATCTACAGATGTCTTTTATACATATTTTATATGGGATATATTGCTTATGACTAGAAGGAACCCACATCATAAAAATAATTTTATTAGATGCTTTGTGTATATCCGTGAGGAGATGCAAGTTAAGGTAATTTGATATGATAACTACCATATATATATATATATATTACTACAATTTGTAAATGAGTATTGTACGAAAGGCTTGTATATGCGAATATATATGTTACATTTGGTATGTTGCTTTTATGACCGCTGTGAGTCGTTGCCCATTATTTTTATATCCCCAGTGAAGTTTATAGCTTAGTGTTGCTTATTTTATCCGTGTAGGTTCTGTAGATAAGGCTTTTTCATATGAACAAACTCTCCATCAGGATAGGCCAACAACATTTCATAGAAATTGATGTAGGGATATTTTTGGTTAAATTTTGTACAAGTTTCTTTAAATGTTTAATATGTATAAAAGGCTATTTAATTTTTATATGTCATATGGAAGTAAATGATGTAACTAGCTCATTAAAATAATGCTAGTATATGCATGCATATATGAGCTAGAATGCTTATATATATTTATATATATATATATATATATATATATATATATATATATGTTAGATGAAATGCTGAATGTTATGCATGACAATGAACCGATTAATAGAGTTGTATCACACTTGAATATGATAAGTGAGTAGCATGATGAGCCATTATACATATGTCATTAAGGTGATGGAAATTGTGTGAAACCCCTAATTAATGTACATGTTGTCTAATTAAGTAGAACATTTAATATGATTAATGATGATTTAATTGGTTTAATAACCTACTTTAACATGACTTAAATATATAGTATAATAAATGTTAAAAGCTTTAGATGTAGGGTGTTTTAATTTGGTATCAAAGCCTAGGTTTAGTCTTTTCTGGAAAAAATGATTATAGAATTCTATGGCATGAGATAGTGTTGTGTTGGCCTAATGTAGAAGTTCCTATTATCTTATGGATTAAAGATGGAGAATTCCTCTAGGGATGCTATAGAAGAATCGGCTGAAAGTAACTTACCGATAAGATTGAATCTTTCTAGCCTAATGACTTTATTCTCTTTCGAAAATGAAATTCCTGTTGTTGTTCCTGAAGAAGTCTTGTTAAAAATTTGTCAGGATATGGCACAAATCCTGCAAAGAATGGCAATACCCAAAGCTCCAATATCTAGGATTAGGAAGCATAAGGAATAAGAATTTTTGGGCACTAATTTAGAACAATATGATGAAGCTGAGTTCTGGTTGAAAAAGTTGGAGGAGATATTTGATGAAATTAATTGTCCTATTGATCACAAAGTATCTTGTGTTGTGTCCTTACTTCAAAGCATAGCTTATGATTGGTGGAAGATGCTTTTAAGACAGCCTCAGCTACCTTGCCTACTTACTTGGGAATTTTTTGAGGAGTTCAGAAAGAAATATATTACCGAGAATTATAAGGAGGAGAAATTGAAGTTGTTTTTGAATTTGAGACAAAAAGCCTTATCTGTGGCTGAGTATGAAAAGGAATTTAGCCGTTTGTCCAAATATGTTCCTAAGGAGATGTTAACAAGAGTTTTTAAATGCAGGCATTTTGAAGATGTGTTAAATGATTGAATTAAAGAAAAATTGTTTGGATTTACATCTCTGAATATGGTGGATTTTAATCAACTAGTTATTACCACCATGAAAGTTGAAAAGTATGAGATAGCTAAAAGAGAAAGAGAGCAAAAAAAAGTGGTTCTAGTGGATGATCTTCCACTGGGAAGAGATTTAAAGGAGCTCAAGGAGGTTAGCCTGCAGAGTCTATTTTTAGTTCTACAAACAAAGGAAAGAAACAAGAATCCACTACCAAGTTTAAGTCTAAGAAGGAAGCTTCAGAAAGACAAAGTAGGGGTCAAGCACCTGAATGTCCAAATTGTTGTAGACATCATTGGGCTAACTGTAAGAAACTGACTGGAGAATGCTTTAAATGTGGTAGTACTGACCATTTTATGGCTAGTTTTCCTTTGAAATAGGACCAAGGTTTTGGCCAACAAGGTAGTAGGGGAGCTTCTAATACACCTTCATTTGGTAGAGGTAGAGGCAGTGGCCGCAGTGGATTAAATTATCACGGATCCCAGTCTTAAAACATGTCAGAATCTGTTGATAAGACCCTCTGCTCAAATGGTTTCTAGTCGGGCTTGTGTAATGAAAGCTCAAGAGGAACAAAATGCTCTAGAAGTTATAGTTGGTACTTTTTCTCTTTATAATTGTGACATATATGCACTTATTAATCCTAGCTCTACTAATTCTTATATTACTATTGTGGATTTGGATAGAGATATGTATAAAATGAAATAGTTAGATTTTGATATTTGTGTGACTAATCCATTGGGACATAGTGTAATAGTTAATAAAGTATGTAAAGACTATTTTATAGAAGTTCAAGGAAAAGAGTTTTTAGTAGATTTGATTGTGTTGCCTTTTCATAAATTTGATGTAAGTTTGGGAATGGATTTGTTATCCAAACATCATGCTATGGTGAATTGTGAAATTAAAATGGTAACTCTCAAGGATGATAAAGGAAAGGAAGTGGTAGTAGAAGGCTGTTGTTCTAAACTAATGACTAGTGTTATATCGGTAATGCAAGCTAGATGTTGTCTTAGAAAAGAATGTGAAGCATTTTTAGCTTTAGTCCTTGACTCAAAAAAAGACACAATGAAGCTTGAGAATATACCTATTTTGAATGAATTTTCAAAAGTATATCCTGAAGATTTGCCTAGTCTTCCTCCAGAAAGAGATATTGAGTTGTCTATTGATCTATTAACTGGTACAACCCTAATTTCTAGGTCACCATATAGAATGGCTCCATTTGAATTAAAAGAGCTAAAGGTTCAATTACAAGAATTGTTAGATAAAGGTTTCATTAGACCTAGTGTATCAGCTTGGGGTGCACAATTTTTATTTGTTAAGAAAAAAGATGGATCAATAAGGTTGTGTATCAATTATGCACAACTGAATAAAGTGACAATGAAGAAAAAATATCCTTTGCCTCAAATTAAGGATTTGTTTGATCAGTTGAGTGGTGCTGGTCTGTTTTCAAAGATAGACTTGTGATTAGGTTATTATCAGCTCAGAGTTAAGGATGGAGATATTCTTAAAACTACATTTTGAACTTGTTATGGGCATTACAAATTTTAGTTATTCCATTTGGGTTGACAAATATACCTATTGCATTCATGGATCCTATGAATAGGGTAGTCAAACCCTATTTAGATCAATTTGTTTTAGTGCTTATTAATGACATATTGGTTTACTTTAAAAATGAAGCTGAACAGCTAAGGATTGTATTGCAAACTTTGAAAGAAAATCAATTGTATGCCAAGTTGATTAAGTGTGACTTTTGGCTTAAGGAAGTTTCTTTCCTAGGTTATGTTGTATCTGTTGAAGGTGTTAAGGTAGATCCAAATAAAATTGAAGCTATTGTTAATTGGAAACTACCCAAGAATGTGCATAAAGTTAAAAGTTTTCACGGGTTGGCAGGTTATTATCATCGTTTTGTGAAGGGTTTTTTCTGTCATTGTTTCACCACTCACTCAATTATGAAGGAAGATTATTAAGTTTGAGTGGCCTGATCGTTTTCAAGCAAGGTTTGATCAATTAAAGAAAATATTGACCGAAGCTCTAGTGTTAACTCAACTAATGTTAGGGAAAGAATATACAATGTACAGTAATGCCTCCAAAATTGGTTTGGGATGTGTATTAATGCAAGATGGAAAAGTTGTAGCTTATGCATATAGACAATTGAAACTACATGAGCAGAACTACCCGACTCATGATCTAGAATTAGAAACTATAGTTTTTGCTTTAAGGATTTGGAAGCACTACTTATATGGGGAAAAATGCAGGATTTATACTAATCATAAAATCCTCAAATACTTGCTCACTTAAAAAGAATATAATTTGAGGTAGAAAAGGTGGTTGGAGTTATTCAAAGATTATGATTGTATAGTTGATTACCATCCAGGAAAAGCAAATGTGGTTGCTGATGCATTAAGTCATAAGACTACAATAGCATTGATGTTAAAGCTATGTAGATGGAATTTTGTATTGGATGGTGCATTATTAGTACAGCTTAAAGCTAGACCCATTGTTAGGCAAACAGTGTTAGATGCTTAGAAGGATGATGAAAGGTTGCAACAGATTGTGAAACCAATTTGTGAAGAAGAACAATCAAGTTTTATAGTGAAAGAAGATGGTGGTGAATATTACCAAAATAGGTTATGTGTTCTTGATGACAAAGAGGTGAATGAATACTATTGTATGAAACGCATAATACTGCATTTACTATGCTTCTAGGCGGGAACGAAATATATTAAGAGTTGAAACAGTTTTGTTGGTGGCCTGGCATGAAAAGGATATTATTGAATATGTTTTGAAATGTTTAACATGTTAGCAAGTGAAAGAAAAACATCAATTTCCTTCAGGCATTTTAAACCCCATTCCTATTCCATAGTGGAAGTGGGAAGACATTACTATGGATTTTGTTACCGGTTTGTCTCTTACGCAAAAGAAATATGATACTGTCTAGGTAATAGTGGATAAGTTAACAAAAGTAGCTCACTTTATACCATTTGGATAGATTATTCTATGGATAAGCTTGTAGAATTGTATGTGAATGAGATTGTACGGGTATATGGTATACTTGTATCCATAATTTTTGATTGTGACCAAGGTTTACATCGAGATTTTGGTAGAGTCTACAGCAGGCTTTGGGAACACGACTCAAGTATAGTATAGCTTTCCATCCTTAAATGGATGGACAATCTGAAAGGGTTATTTAGGTCATAAAAGATATGAAGAGGGGATGTGCTTTGGAGTTTTCTTAAAGTTGGAAAAAATATGTGGCCTTAATGGAATTTTCCTACAATAATAGTTATCAAAAGAGTATTCAAATGGCACCATATGAGGCTTTGTATGGCAAAAAAATGTAAAACTCCAGTCTGTATGGCTGAGTTGACTGAATGCGGAATAATTGGCCCTGACCTTGTTAGGGATACAGAGGAAAAAGTTCAAGTTATCAAGCAAAGGCTAAAAAAAGCTAGTGATAGATAGAAATCCTATGCTTACTTGAAAAGAAAGGATATCGAGTATCAAGTGGATTACAAAGTATTTCTCAAAGTATCCCTTTGGAGAAAAGTTATGAGATTTGGAAAAAAGGGGAAACTTAGTCCGAGATTTATTAGTCCATTTGAAATTCTACAAAGAGTTGGACCAATGGCTTATAGATTGGCTCTTTTTATAGAATTACCCAAGCTTCATGATGTGTTTTACGTGTCTATGCTTAGAATATTTCGCTCAGATGAATCTCATTAGCTGCAAGTGTAACATATTCAAGTACAATCGAATTTCACATATTGTGAGGAACCGAAAGAAACCCTGGCTAAAGAAATCAGACAATTAAGGAACAAGCAAATCCCTCTAGTCAAAGTGCTATAGCAACATCATGGTGTTCAAGAAGTAACTTGGGAATTGGAAGCAGCCATTTGGGAGTAATGCCCTCAATTGTTTAAACCAGGTATGAATTTCGAGGATGAAGTTCTTTAAGGGGGCGAGATTTGTGAGTCCCATAATATGACCCTAATTGAAAATGCAGGAATTTAATAGGGTTATGATTAATTGAGATTAAATTATAAATGTGAATCCCACATAAGTTATGGGACAAGTGATAAAATAATTATATTATATTAATGGCATGAAGGAAATTAAATTATTATTTTAGGTTTAATAATGTTCAAGGGTATAATTGAAGCATGAATTTTTAATTTAGGTCTCAATTTGTAAATAGGACATCTTAAGGGTCAAATGTGAATAAAAGAGAGATTTGAGAGGTTGATTTAAGAAAATGAATAAATGGATTGGTCAATTTATAACATGCAAAAAATTGATGGGTTTCATTGGGGCTTGAAAGAGAATTTACCATTGCCATTATAAAAGTCAGTTCATTTTAAGAGAGAGAATGTATGGAGGACCAGGTTTTTTAGTAAGAAATTCCAAAATTTTGTTCTCTCTCTCTCTCCTTCAATTTCTTTGATCTCTTAAAGCATATCTAAATGTTCTTGAAGGAATCCCTTCATGTGGAATTAATCAAGGATAGCTAGTGCTAAAAATTAAGGTAAGCATGTTAAATTTGATAATTCATCTCTTCTTCATCTTCTTCTTATGTGGTTGATGGTGGAGTGGGTTAAATGCTAGAAATATGATAAATGGATGAATTGTTATTTAAGAAGAAGAAAAAGGTGGAAAGAGTAAAGGATAAGGAAAGGCACAAGATTGAAGTTAAGGGAATTTTTGGCCAATAGAGGTATGTGGTTTGAATTTATATGGATCTTCTTGCCTCTTTAAATGCATGCAAATAGAGGTATTTGATTAAAATCTAGAAATGTTAATGCATGTCAAATTATATTATCTAAATTATAGGTATTAATTGGAAGTACTATGAATTATTAATTCATGAAACCAGGGATAAAATGATGTAAACATGAGTAAGTTATTTATGCATAAAAAGGAATCCTTACAATAGTTGTGTTAATAAAAAGATTTTGAAATTGTGTAATCCGCATCTGTCGCACTTGCGGCAATGTAGCACAAGTGAACTTTTAATTTTGCCTTTATAGCGCTTATGACCCTTGTCGCACTCGGGACTTGCCTATGTAACATGCATCCTTCTTTTATTGCCATGCTTTTGGATGGGAGAACTTGCTATTCTATCTTAGTACCTCTACAGATTATGAACAACACTATAGCATGCAAATAACCCATAAGAGCAAAGTGTTGATATATGTATAGTTAAATTATGACCAAAGATCCATTGAATTATATGATCAAATGCAATTGGATGTTATGACATGTTGTAGAGTTTCATATGTGAGGCATATGTTATGATGAACAACCAAGTAGGTATGTTTCACTACTTGATTTAAAAGGCATGCTATGCACACATGAGATAGCTATTGAAAGTAAGTTAAAGGAACATGAAAAGTTATATGATTAATGCATATGAAATATGCAATAGTGATGAATCAACTGTTATATGACTATAGAAACATTTCAATTGCATGATGTATGAATGAATATGTTATATGAAAAGGGAATCAATAAAATTATCGCCTGTGTATAGAGTTTAATAGTTGATAGATAGGCACCAATAGGGATATTGCAGTAGCCATTGTTGAACTTTTTATGTCCAAAGTACATTTGATCCTATTGGATGATACACAGCCCCGTTTGGGTTGTCTGCTGACCCCATTTGGGGCCTTTGACAGGTCCATCATACAGTTGACTCGTTCGAGTCCATAGTTTTGATATCTTTGAATATCCACCATTTTGATACCCTCGGGTATCAATCGACCCGTTATCGACCTTTAGAACTTTAGCAGGCTATAAGAGGTTAAAAGAATTATTTCAGATTATAAAAGATTGTTATAATCATTAAATTATTAAATGTGCATACTTTTATTTATGCCATGATTTAATATGAAATTATAGAGATCTTTCATACATGTTTTATATGGGATATATTGCTTATGACTAGAAGGAACCCACATCATGAAAATAATTTTATTATATGCGTTATGTATAATCATGAGGAGATGCAATTTAAACTAGTCCGATATGATAATTGCCATGTGTATATATATATATATATATAGATAGATATAGATTACTATGATTTTTAAATAAGTATTGTACGTAAGGCTTATATATGTGAATATATATTTTACATTTGGTATGTTGCTTTATTATTTTTATGTCCCCACTAAGCTTTATATCTTAACACGTGTTATTTTGTCTTTATAGGTTCTGTAGACAGGACTTTTGCACAAGAACGAACTCTGCATCAGGACAGGCCAACAACATTTCATAGAAATTGATGTAGGGATATTTTTGGTTAAATTTTGTACAAGTCTCTTAACAAGTTTGATATGTATAAAAGGCTATTTAATATATGTATGTCATATGGAAGTAAATGATGTAACTAGCTCATTAAAAGAATGCTAGTATATGCATGCATATGAAGCTAGAATGCTTATATATATATATGTTAGATGAAATATTGAATGTTATGCATGACAATAAATAGATTAAGATAGTTGTATCATACTTGAATATGATAGGTGAGTGGCATGATGAGTCATTATGCATTTGTCATTAATGAGATGGAAATTGTGTGAAACCCGTAATTATTGTACATTTTGTCTAATTAAATAGACCATTTGATATGATTATTGATGATTTAATTGGGTTAATAACCTAATATAACATGACTTAAATATATAGTATAATAAATGTTTAAGGCTTTAGATGTAGGGTGTTTCATGTAAGGTTGACTTTAGGTGCAACTTTTAATTTTGCATTAAGTAAGAGTACTTTTAAATGCTGTTAGTCATTACTAGTAGTTTATTTTTCCTATTTTTACTCTAGTCAAATAGTTAAGTTCAAAATTGTCACTCAGCTTACATTAGACTTAGTTTGCCCCAGTTTTATGCTCAAAAATTTAACTAGCTAAACTTGAACTTAGAATATGCAGTGCTTAAAATGTTTGTTTACCATTAAGACAAGCATGTTATTTAATGAGTTTTTAGCTAGTTTAACATTCAACTAGACTTATATTTGTTAGTTTCCAATTTTTAAGCACCAAGACCAGTTTTGAAATAAGAGAAAAAAACCAGTGCATTATAGTAGTTAAGCAAGGAATTTTAAGACACTAAAACCTTCCTCATCACCCTTTGAGGCATAGAAACAACTTAAGCAACTTTGAAAATGATCTAGGCATAATTTTTCTCGTTGTGCCATATTGAGATTATTTACCTACCTTATGTGTTTATTATCCATTGTTAGCTATTTTGAGCTTAATGAGGTGTGCTTAATGCATACTATATTTATTTTTCTTATTACACTCAATTATTAAGCATGTACCCTAGAAAGCCTTTAACTTTCCCTCCAGAATTGGTAACTTTAGAATTGGATGGATTAACTTTTCTTTGGTATTATTGAAGGGTGTAATAAGATAGTTTGGAATTATTAGCAAAGGTTATAAATTAAGTCAAGAGAATAGTGAAAAATTTTACCCTCTGACTACTCATTTGATCATCATAATGCCAGTAATGAAGCTAGTGTGAAAAAAATAGCTAGTGTGAGAGAAATAAATAAAGCTAGCATATATTGTAAAGTTTTAAGTGTGGGGTAGTTACAAGGGAAAGCATTTGTAACTTCAAAAAAGGGGATGAATTGTGAATTTCAGAGAGTTGTAATAGTTTTTGCTCTCAAGGGTACTTTAAATATAAAAGGATAAGTAAGTTTGGCTTAGTGCTATAATTTTTGAGTTTGTTGGTTGAAATTTTAGAAAAGTTGGTCTATCTTGTTATAGAGTGGCTATTCATTTTTATTATCTATTTTTGATTCTTTGATAAACAACACCCAAACCCCATTACAACCTTTAAAAACCTAAGTGATTATATGTTTTTCTTTGAGTTGTTTAGAGGAGATAACCTTCGGGCTCTGGTGCTAAAGGAGAGGCCTATGGTGCTTCTAGAGTTTCAAGTATGAAACCATTTGTACACTTAGGTGTACATCCATTTTAAGCTTGATTATGAATTTACATTGGCATTGTGATTTTGATAATGCTTGAATTATCTTGGTCTAGCACACACATAAGGAAACTAGATCATATTATCTTGCTTGAATTTATTGTAGTTAAAATTTTGTTAAGTGCTCTTGTTAAATGCTAAGCTTAGTTTTGAATTCATAATGCTTGCTTAAAGTTTGGTTATTTTGAGAAGTTGGTTTGTTCTAATTTTCTCGGGGGTGAGCAAAGACTAAGTGTGGGGTATTTGATAGTTGTGAATTATACTATGTTTGAATATGTGTTTAGTGTGTTTATTATGTCAATTTGGTGTTTATTTATTTAATTTAGTGTTTAAATGTTAAGTTTATTTTATCATATACTTAATTACATAAATTGGTTTTTAGGTGTGAAATTGAAGAAAAAGAAAAGTTTGAAGGGCAAAAGAGGAATTTTAGCTTTGAATGGAATTTTTAAGACAAAGTTTTGTATGTTTAGTCTAGAAAGTAGCCACTTGGTGGAGTGAATTCTCACTCTATTGAGTAGGATAAGAGGAAGAGGTCATGAAGAAACGTTTCACTCGATCGAGCAAAATCTTACTCTACCGAGTCATTCCAAGGGTCAAGAACAAAGAAGCCCCACTTGGTAGACTAAAATCTTACTCTATTGATTCCAGTTTGTTGAATTGGAATAGGACTCTGCTTCTTCTAGTTTAAGAAGATGGATTAATTTTTACGAATGAAGAGTTTTTAGTTTATTTTAGTTTTGAATTTAGGGTTTAGAGGCAACAATTGAAGACTCTACAAAGACTTCAAGAGTAATGGAAAAATTTTAAGTGTTTGTATCATTTTTGTTTATTTATTTATTTTTTTAGTTTTAAGATGAGCTATGAGTAATTTTCTTACTTTTGCTAAAGAATCCATGAATCTTTAAACTCTTCTTGTAATGACTTAGTTGTGCTTTCATTTAATAAGAGTTGATTATTTCTTAGTTTTATGCAATTTTGTATCTTAGATTGTGTTAAGATTGATTGTTAATGTATTTGATTAATAGTTGGTGATTGATTCACATATGATTTGTGAGATGAATGCTCTTCATTAGTTCATTAGTATTGACGGATGATTGTTTTCTAAATTTGAGGTAATTATGTGTTAATACAAGTGGATTAAAACTAAGAAAAGTTGAACTAAGAATAAATTGAAGTTAAGTTTGCTTGAAAAAGAGTTTAATGAATGTCTAAGAGTTTAAAACTAGATTCTGATGCTAGGTGTTCAATTATTCTGAACAAGAAGATTAAATGCATAGATTGATAGTCTAAATAAGCTATCTAGCTTTATATAATAAGTTTTTCCACAACCACTTGTGTTCCTTTTAATTGAGTTATTGCAATATTAGTAAAGGTGGATAGTCCTTTAATAGAAGTTATCTTTATTGTTGATTATTTTGCCAATTTACATTACTTGGTTTTTTTAAGTTTATAATTCTTTGGTTAAATTTCTCCTTAATTATTTTGGCTTTATTATGTTAGTTGTTTAAGTTACTGTTTGGTTTCGTTAAATTTTCATCATTACAAAACTTAGGATTTCTCTTACTCTTTGCACACAACATTCATTCTAAAATTTTTAAACAAGTTTGCACTTACACAGTTTTCCTTAGGTAAGATATTCAGGTTCTTAATCTTAGTTCCCTATATTACTTACCGATCAAGTATACTTGCTAGACACTGGTTATAGCACATCCTAACCGGCATGTTACAATAGTATTTTAAATTTTCTTTATTATAATAATGAAAAATATAAATTAATTGTAAAGTTAATTTGATAGCTTGAATATGTGTTACCATAATTCCCCTTTACAATTTATTTTTTTTAATTAATTTTCTCTTTGTTATTATTTAGTATTTATTAATTACGTTAAAAATATCATATGTTTGCTATAATACACTATGTTGAGTTTAGGTTAAGTCTGAATTATGGCATATTCGTCAAATTTTTGTACAGGTCAGCTAGCTCAAATTTAAATTGAAATGTTGCTAAAATTCTTGCAAACTAACCAAAACTTAAGTATATAACTTTCTTGCATTTTTTTCTTCAATTATTTTACATGTGCTAACTATCATTATTTTTACAAATTCCACTAAGATATTAGCCTACTCAATTACCAGCTACACCACCATCACTTGCTTAGATGACAATCGAGTAGAGATAGAGATACCGAACCTTGGCAAGGGTATAATTCAGAGCTAGTTGATTCATGTCTTGTTCCTTTATTGAGAAGATAAGCATGATTGAGGATGTAGAGGTCTTCTTAGCAGCAATAAACTAGACTCAATTCTTTGAGCCAGCATTTCTAACATATCCCAAGGAGGTTCATGAGTTTATATCCATTCTATAGTGATGTAGGTTTCAAAGACAAAATGAGGAGCTAGGGCTTATCATTTTTAGAGTTAGGTAAACTTCACATACATTAATTGTAAGGACTCAAATTAGGCCTTAGTAGAATTCAAGGACATAATCCCAATTATTAATGTTTAATCAAGCTTAATTAGATGAATTATTATAAGCTTATATATTGAAGGATAAACTAGTTGTTTATTTATGTGTGTAATTGAAATAATATTTTATTTCAAGGATCAATTGGGATATAAGTGTTATTAAGTTCGATAATTGTGATAAATGTGTAAAATATATGGTATGAATTTTATAAGGTCATAATTAAATTATTATTGTTGGTTTAATAACATTCAAGGGTGTAATTGAAGTTCAAAGTATTAGTTTAAGGGTTAATTTGTAAATTCATCATCTTAAAGGTCAAAGGTGAATAAATGAATATTTGAGAGGTTAATTTAAGAGAAAGAATAAGTGATTAGGTTGATTTATAACATGCAAAAAGATGTGGGTCGATTAAAGGACATGCATTTTGTTGAAGGATCAAAGAGGGAATTTTCCTAGCTATTATATAAAGTCTTTTGCTAGTGGAATGAAAAAAAAAACTCTTTGAAATGGTGGTGAACGAAATTTTAGAGAGAGAGTTACAGCAATTTCCTTTTCTTCTTCTTATTTCTTAAAGCCATAGATGAATTCTCAAGGTCTTGTTGAAGAGGAATTGTTGCATGTTGTTCAATCTAGATCATTAGTATAACTATAAGGTAATATCCTAACTTGTTAGTTCATCTCTTCATCTTCATCTCTTTCTTAATTTGATTGATGATGGATGATTGTTGTTGTATGTATGAAATGATGTAAAGAAGAGAGAGAAGGTGGAAGAAGCAAGGAAAAGGGCTTGCAAGGGGTTTAAGACAAAGGAATTTTCAGCTAAGGTATGGGAATGTAGGTTGTTCATATTGCATGTGGAATTGGTTGCTGAATTTGGATGTAATTTACAGAAATTGAAGTTACGTTTTTCTGGTTTTTGCTGGGTTTTCGGGTTGATTTTGGAAGAACAGATTTCATCAGTTGTGAGAGTCAGTGCCGAGTCGTGAAGCACTTCACGAGTCGTGAACTTTTGTCCGACTCGTGAAGCTCTTCACGTGTCGTGAAATTCTGCCCTTTTTCACCACTCGTGAGCCCCTTCACGAGTAGTGAAATGCTGCCTTTTTCACCACTCGTGAGCCCCTTCACGAGTAGTGAAATGCTGCCTTTTTTTCTCTACTCGTGAGCCCCTTCACGAGTCGTGAAATGTTGCCCTTTTACTTCACTCGTGAGCCTCTTCACGAGTAGAACGTTTCTTCACGACTGATTGACCTATCTGGATTGTTTTACTCATAACTTGAGCTACAGAACAGAAAATTGAGTGATTCATTTTGCGTTGGAAACTAGACTTCCATACCTATATTTCATATGAAGAAACCTAAACTTAAATCGGTCTCTAAGTATATGGAATTTAGGGTTGAATTCGGACTAGTTTCCTAAACTGCTCACAGAAACAGAATTTACTATTATGTGCATATTGTTGCTACACTTGATAATATGATTTCTTTAATAAATTGAGAGATATTTGTTTATGTGACAGTAAAGTTAATTGGTTAAAGCATGTAATATGGCTATCCATGAAGTATTTATATGAATACATATGCATTCAATTGTGTATATCAATAAAGACTAATGATAAAATATCTAACTTATACATGTAAATAGTTTTGTACATGATTGTCACATGCCAAATTGATATATATATTATACACATGTAACCTTATGACATGAAAGTGCACATTTTGACATGTATTTATGCTATGAAATAAGGACTGTAATAGTATGACCTTGGCATGTGTATATGCCCATATGGAAACATGTTGACATTCTGTATAGCACATGATTTTAATGATGATAAAGATATATATATATACATATATATATATATATATTTGGTAAATATGCTCATATGAGTAAGTCTACTATATGCGAGTGTACCCATAGGTACGTACATCTATGATTATGTACATGAGTGTATGAGCATGAATTTGTACTATGAGATAGAAAATGTTTTAGCATGACTGTGAACATGTGAGATGCTTAATGTGATTTGTGGATTATGTGAACATATAAACATATGTCTATAAATATAATATGATCTTACATGATTGGGTTTGACTGTTGAAAGAAGTTTGAGAGTAATGATTCAAAGAAAATGAGTAAAGTGAAACGTATGAATACGTCTTTACTTAATTGAAATGATATGATTAAGCATATGTGTGGTCACATGATAGCATGCTAAAATACAGATCTACAGTGCTATAGACACCATTATAGAAATTTTATTAAAGTATATAATGGTAATGTCATACAAGACTATGTATACAAGTGTATGCATCACAGAAGGAGTATCTTGTCATGTGATTATTATATGAGAAAAGTGTATAATTGTTTATGATTAGTGCATATATGTATATGTACTAAAGAAGATGTATATATATATATTTTACATGATCATGTATGGGTACAAATGGCATTATATAAGTATAATCTTGACATACGAACTAGCCACATAAGTGAATATGATTACAAGAACAGAATAGCATTACCCAACAGTGAAATGTTCACCGGTTTACAGAAAGTTATATATGAACATGAGTATGAGTACATTGTTCATAGTTATACAAGAGTATACATGTGCATATAAGATTATGAATGAATAAATGAAAGATAAAGTAAATAGATCTTATTGTCTGCGTTGAGTCTAGGAAGTGGATAGATAGGCATGCCTATAAGGGTACCATGCAGCTGCAGAAAAACTTATGCCTTCGGGTACCATCGTTCAACCCCGTTTGGGTTGTAGTCAGCCTCGTTTGGGTGACTAAATAGCTTGTGCCTTCGGGTACCATCGTTAAGTCCCGTACCTTCGGGTACCATAGATACACCAAAACTTGTGCCTTCGGGTACCATCGTTCAACCCCGTGTGGGTTGTGGTCACCCCGTTTGGGTGGCTAAACCAATTTGTGCCTTCGGGTACCATCGTTCAACCCCGTTTGGGTTGTAGTCAGCCCCGTTTGGGTGACTAAACAGCTTGTGCCTTCGGGTACCATCGTTTAACCCGTTATCCACCTCTTTAGAATAGTGCAGGCCTTATACCAAAGTTAAGAATAGTTTGATGTTAATTTAAAGCTTTATAAAGCATAA
The DNA here is from genome assembly GCA_037975025.1 of Excoecaria agallocha. NCBI lineage: Eukaryota > Viridiplantae > Streptophyta > Magnoliopsida > Malpighiales > Euphorbiaceae > Excoecaria > Excoecaria agallocha. The sequence continues at coordinate 42,717 of JBBPFJ010000587.1, forward strand.
CAATTCATAAATTGATTTCAGAATCTAATTTATATGTGAAATTCCTTTACAGCACAAATGGAAATTATAGTATTAAAAGATGTTACAATATACACTCATGCATGATTATCGCATATAGAAACAGTACGTACAGAGTTATATAAATGAACTAGTGCATCACTAATATATAATTATGAACTATATTAGAGATAGTATGTTCTCTAAAGCAAATGAATATAAGAGTTTATGAATGGGTATTCATGTTGGTGATTGCTTTTCAAATTAATACAGTTGAGTTATATGTTTTCCCTATATTTACTCGTTCTTGCTCTTGATTAAGAAATGATGTATATTGTCTTGTGCATACACATAAAGCATTTATAGATTTACAAGAGATAATGTTCACATGAAAATGGTATTGGATATAAAAGCAAGCTAGAAATTCTATGTATGCATTGGTACAATAAGTAATTCGAATATATTTCTTGATTGATAAATGATGAACTTTCATAGTACTAATGCCTTGTTTTACTTGCGAATATTTATATGTGAATGTTGATCATAGCTCATATGTGAATATGTATATGCTTATATTCCTATCTTATATGAGGAAGTGGAAGGAATGAGTAAGTATAAACAGTGGTAAAATAATCAATGAATGAATCGCAAGATTAAAGGACAATTATGCTTATATGGTTAATTGTTGAGTATAAGTTATACTTTATAGTTTATAATGTATGCTTGTTGACGACCACTGTGAGTAGTCGTTATCATTTAATATATTTCCCTACTAAGCTTTATAGCTTAGCACGGATTTTTGTTTATCCGTGTAGGTTGGGAGAACAGGACTTTCTTCCAGGTTTGTTTTTTGCAGCAGGTTGGCCAACACAAGTCTTAGAAGATTGATATTAGAGTCTTCTTTTTGTCCTTATGATTTGTAGTTGTGGAAACTTTAAATTCTGGAAATTTTGTAATTACTACAGATGCTTTGTATATGTAATATTTGATGTTAGTAAGTTGCACCTATAAGTGAAGCTTCTAATAGTTAACTTTTGGATATCTGTTTAGTGGATTATCAGATGAAATGTTGATAAGCATGCTTGATTAATATTAATCACAGTGTTATAGCTAAGTGCAGGGTAAGGGTGTTACATTAATTGTATGAGTTTTGTAGAGGCTATAAAGCTCCCGACAAAAGATGAAGTACTAACAACAAAGAGATTGGTTGAGAGACGACATTGGGTTGAGATTACTCTATTAGGGGCTCCCTATCATCCTGATATGGCAAACAACACTACGCTAGTCACTCAAGTCTTTCGATATATCCAGTGAGTGCTCTTAAGTTCCAACCTAGATTACACTGGTAGCCCTAGTTTGGTGAATGTTGTATAGATATTAAGTTTATAGGCCATAACCCAAGGATGACATATTAGCATTAGCCTCAAGATTGTAGCTAACCTACTTAGGCTAGCTGTATAGCCCACTTTTCAAATACGTGCAGGTGGCATAGTCACTAGATTGTTAGTCCACTTTTGATAAGCCTTTAGATGAGGACATATACATTAACCTAGTGATTGCTAGGACTATAAGGATTATTGCATAATAGCTCATTCATCTTAGCACGTATAAACTACTTATATTGTAGAAAACTCTACGTGCCTTTCTCCTGCTTAAGCTTTAACCTGCAATAAAAGTCTAAAATTAGGAACAGCCTGCACCTTAATCGATAGGGCCATAAACATAATAACTAGTTACCCCTCGCTTTCCAAAGGATGAGGCTCAAGACATGGACTTAGGGATAGATATAAATAGGCTACTTGATGCTCCATCATCAAAACCAACTGTTCTAAAGACACTAAATAGGGCTTATTATCCTTCACGACTAAAGCATTCAGCCTTTCGCATGTCTCGAAGGTATAGACCTTATCCAAATCCTAGATCCTTCACATCCAAGGTTCTATCAGTGCTAGATGCTACAAGACTTTCATCAAATGGTATGGATTAAAGACTCTTTGGTATGAAGGATCCATGCAGGCACTATAGGCTACCATTCAGGCTAAGCTGTAAGACATGTCTAGGATGATAAGAGCCCTTAGTATAGCTAGGCAACATTTCGATAGCCCCCTCTAGGTAGTGGATGAGTTAGTCACTTTTGTGAGGCAGTGGACAAAGGTGATAGAGGTGGTTCTCCCCAAGCTGTTAGAGATGGTGACATAGAAGCACATGGAGCTGGATACTCGCATTACAGTCATGATAAATAACCTCTGATGGCATCTAAACTAGCACACTCTTTCTATTATGTGTCTTGAGTTGATCATCAGACAATTTACATAGGTTGTTAGGTCTATAATATATCCACTATATAACTATCTTCATTGGTTTGAGTTCCATTAACCCTCAACTTTAGATTGACTAGTGTTGTCACCTCAGCCTCTGTCTTGACCTTTGTCATCTTATCTTTTATCTTCTCAATGCTTATCCTTTAGGCCTTAATCGTAAACTAGATACATGCCTCAATCATCACATATACCACTAAGGTTGCTTGATTTCATCCCTTTGTTGTTTGGACTTTGTTCAAGGGGACTTACCTTTTGTTTTTTTATATATAATTTAATTTGATTCTATTTATATTTATGTATAAATTTTTGTATTTATTCTTGTTTTTAATTAGTTTGTGAATGTTATTAAGTAATGCATATTTTTATAGATGAAACATTATTAGTCAATTAGCAAAAGAAAGAAAAGGTAAAAATTAATGAAAAATCACATCAATAGCAAAATGACAATAAGATTTATATTGCCAAATTAAATAATGCAACTAATTAACTAAACTTTTCTATATATATATATAGGTGAATGGCTACATTGCAAAATTCCCAAGAGCTCAAGCATAATGAATGTTGGACGATTAGTTTAAGATGAATTCCTGTAAGTATGAATCATGTAAACCAACCAAAAAATAAGTCCTTTTAATAGGAATTTAAGTCCTTTACACAGTCACCAGGTCCTTTCTACAGGTATTAAAGTCCTTTTTATAGGCACTAAGTCCTTCCTACAGGTGTTCAAGTCCTTTATATAGGTGTTGAAGTCTTTTTTACGATCACCAACTCTATTTGTGCCTTAATCATAGCTACTTCATCAACACTATATACCCCTACCTTTTATTCATTGCTTTAGAGTTGGCCTATTGTGCTTTATTCGTAGCCATCTCATCCAGCAAAAGGAAAGCTTCCTCCGAAATTTTATTCATAAATCTCCCTCCTAAAGTTACATCCAATAAAGACCTTGTTGTACAATTTGACCCTACATAAGAGGTTGACATGAGTTGGTGCACAACTATCTTATAATGGGGATGGCTCTTCAGAAACCTCTGGAATCTCTCATATGCTTCATGAAAGGCTTCTACACACATCTACTGAAAGTTCTAGATGTTATTCCTTATATTTGCTATATTAGTTAGCGGAAAAATCCTTGCTAAAAACTTTTATTGCATTTGCTCCCTAGATTGGATTGATCAACTTGATGACATTTGTAGCAAATCTCTAGCCTTCACAATTAATGTAAATAGAAATAGCTTTAAACAAATTGCATCCATAGAGATTCTTTGTATCTGAACCACCTTGATAATTTCTAAAAATATGTCAGGATGCTAGGTTGGATCCTCTAGTTCTGAGCCAAAAAAATTGGTTCCTTTGAACCATGGTAATAATGGCCAATTTTAGCTCAAAATATTGTGTTTGAGGCAACAAAATAGTCCTATACTCCTCATTCCATCTTGGGGTCACATAATCCTGATGGTCCATAATCTAGGATTTTTCCCTCTATTTTGTTCTCAGTTAACCCCATATTAGTTCTCGAGAGGTACATCATTGATAGGTATATCTTGTTCCATATTTAACACTTGATTTTCTCTCGTTCTCTTAGTTCTTTGTGACAAATACATTAAGGATTATATTATGAGCTTAAACACTTTAGTTTTCCTATTGCTAAGAAATTAAATAAATAATATGTAAATAGTGCTTTATTTAATTTGTTATTTTTATTGCTTGTAATTTTGATTCATTGATTTTCGAGCTTTTGTTCTATTTTGCATGTTTTGATCTCTTTTTTAGGTTTATTGTGCCATGACAACTCAAAATCAGTTTAAATCCATGTAAAAAAAAACATGTATGTAGGCCTTTTGTTCACAAATCCTTTTCTTGTGTTTTTGGGGTATTAAATTATTGATTATTTCATTTTTGGATTTTTATGCCTTAAAATGAGTTTATGACCATGCATATGTAATTTTGAGGTGTTTTGGGTAATTTTTAAGCATGTTTAAAAGTTATTTGTGCATGTATGAGTGTTTTGCTACTTGTTGGACTTAGGATTGCTATCAAGGGATGAGTCACAAACGAAAAGAAGATTGGGTGACACCTACCGCTCATAGCTAGCGACGGAACATCATGCGATCCACCTACCCATCATGTGCGCCTTAGCTGCCCATCTTATCTCTTACATCCACCCATCTATTACTTCTTTGGCTATCTATTAAGGTCTATTTTATACATGCTTTGTTTTCTTTTAGTTTTTCTCTTGTATTATGTAAATATTATTATTTCATTTTGCATTTTTTAACTTTTGTTCCATATTATATATTTTTGTTTTTTTCTAAAAATCATAGTTAAACATATTATTTCATATATCATGCTTTATCTGTACTGAAATTAATTATGAAGCATTTTCACTTTAGTTTAGCCTACTTAAGTTCTAAAGGTCGATAACGGGAATAGGGGATACCAAAGATATCAAAAACAAAGACCCAAACGGGGTCAACATAATAGGGGAGCGATCAAGTAAATCCAAACGAGGTAAGCTAACAACCCAAATGGGGATGTTCTTGATCCAAACGGGATTGACAGTAACATAAACCCAAATGAGGTCAACAGGGGCAGCTGTAATATCCCTATAGGCTCTTATCCATCCACACTTAAGCTCTAATAGCAAGCAATATAGTTTTCAAGTTCAATTAATATATATTTCATGCTAGCATTTGTATCATAAATTTTGTACATGTATGTGATCATATCATGATACACAATTCTCCAGTGTATAAATATGTATTTCATGTGCTCTTAAAGTAATACCATTACCTATATCTAAATATACATATCATCATGATCATGTTCTTAAACATGTTATCATTAAACATCACATGTGTTCATAGTATAGGTGCATGTTCATATACACATTTACTCTATCATAGATGTACATACATGTAATTATGTTTGCATATAACAAGCTTGTAGATAACTTGATCATATAAGTATGTTTATATATATATATATACCTTTATCAATAAACATCTCATACGCCATGCATAATTCAATGTGCTTCCATATGGGTACACGTTTAGCTTAACATCATGTAATTAAGGTATACATATATAATCATAACTTGATTTATAACCTTCGATACAAGTATTTCTATGCTAAAAATTACTTAATTTACAATGAAAATAGTTTAGATATGCAATATTATCCATTTGTGACCTTAATGTGAAGTTTGGTTGAATTACAAAGGAGTCACGGTTACTAGGTAATACTTGGTAACCATGAGATAAGTTACAATTTGATTCTTGACTGAAAATTGGATTATTTCACAATTACTAAGAAAAACCTAGTAACCGTGACATAGAATCTGTCAAGAGGCAGAATTATATATTCAATTTGTATCACGATTTTCACTTATAAAACATCATTTTTAGCAAAACCATCCTCCTACAAACTTGTAGCCCTATGTGTCTAGTTTCTATAACATTAAAAATCATTTCAAAATCACATCTGGAACTCAACATATTCATATTTTTCTAACTACTATTTTTATGAGCAATACAGTGAACTGGTCCGGATTAAACCCTAAATTCCATATGTTTAGAGACAGATTTAGGCTTAGATTCCTTTTATGAATTCTAGATTTAGAAGTATATTTTCTAAAGGAATTAACCTTATGTCATTCTGATCATTGTACACAAAGATATCTCATTTTTACCACAAACTATTCCAGAACCAGAATTAACAGTTCATCTAAAATTCAATAAATCATATAAATTATTTCTAAGCAGAATTAATGTAAGGACCTAAATAGGCCTTAGTATAATTTAAGGGCATTAGCATGTTATTAATAATTTCTTAAGTCTAGATAGAGGAATTAAAAATAAGATAATATCAAGTAGACTAATGGTTTATTATGAAAAGGTTAAGAGAGTCATTTAATTTTGTGAAATATAGGGGTCTTATTGGAAAGAAAATATAGTTAAAGGGGTCAATTTTTTATACAATTAAATATTGGGACAATTGTAATAATATAATAAGTATTTTGGGATGTAATTAAAAGAAGACATAAAAGTTGGGGCCAATGTTGAAGAAAAGTTTAAGTGGGGGTCAATTTATGACATGCAAATTGTATGAGGACTAAAGTGGATTTTGGTGGGTCCTTGATAATGTCACCATCCACTTTAGTCTCCATGCAAGCCTTGTATTTAAAGAAGTGCAGCTGGCCATACTGTCAATTTTCTTTCTCTTTTATCTCTCAACTAAAAATCTGAAATTTAGCTTATTTCTTTACTAATAAAATTGGTAAAAATATTCTTCCTTTGCTTCTTGTAAATTCGGCCACTCATCTTAAGTAAAACCTCCATAATTCAATTTGAATGCATAGATGGAAGGCTAGATTAAAGAGGCTTACAAGAGTATAAGAGAACTAAAAGATTGGAAGATAAAGGAAGAGGAAGAAATAGGAGGATTTTGAAGAAGATTTGAGTTGCATGTTCAGGTTTGGGAACTTAATCTTCTTGCATGTGTTTTTCCTTGAGTGAAATATGTGATTACATTGTGACATGATTGCATTTTGACAAGTAACTTGAAATAAAACAACAATCTTTTATGTTTAAATGGACATGCATGTAAGTTTTAAAATTATGGGTTTGGGTTCACTTGACCTAGTTGCATTCTTTTGGAAATAACTTGAGTTATAGAAAAGATAATTAGATGATTCTAATTGGGTTTTAAAATAGAATTCCAGAAAAATATTTCATAAAAAGAAATCACATTCTAATTCTCCTTCTAAATGGGTCATAACCTAGCTTGAAAATCGGACAAGTGTATAGTCCCGTCCTTATGAACATTCCTTAGTATTTGGACAATATCTTTCAATCTAGAAGTGATATTGAGATGATTCTTAATGTTATGAAAACTAAAAACATAGGGGAATAAAATTTTATAAGTAACCTAGCTTTAATTCTGCCTCCAAATAATTTCTATGATTTATTGAAATTTAGGTGAACTGTAAATTCGGATTCTAGAATAGTTTTTGAAAAATTAAGATAATTTTGTGTACAATGATCAGAATAATGTAAGGTTAATTTCTATGGAAAATGCACTTCTAATTTTAAATTTCATATGAAGTAATTAATAACTAATTTGATTTCTAAGTATGTCAACTATTAGCATGAAATTTGTTGAATCTGTTTGTATTGTAAAGGTATAGATTTTTGGTATTTTAGGCATAAGTATTAGTATAGGAGTCAAAATCTTATGCTGTAAAATTATAGACAAACTAGATACCTGAGACCACATTTTGATGAAGAAATATTGGTCTAAATCCCTCTTAATTTCATGCTATGAATTTTTATAAGTGATAGCAAACACTGTTTCGGTTCTATGAACAACCTATAGTATTTCTCAAATATCTTGAGCTATAGGTTAGATATTAAGGTGAATTTGGATGCTTTGGAAACTAAAGACATAGTGGAATAATACTATAGAGATAATTTAGCCTAAAAATGGTATTTCAAAATTCATTAGTGGCTAACAATTTGAGTCTAGAATGCTGCCTTGTGCAAATTTTTAATGTACTTTATCTTATGCTTCTTAATTAATTGAGTTAAACATGTGTTTATATGATTACAAAATGAATTGGATAGGGCATGTAATATGAATATTAATACAAGATTATATGTATACAAATATGTTCACACGTGTACATAGGTAAAGACTAGTGATGAATATATCTAATAGATATTTGTGATTAAATTTGTACATAAGTAAGGATTGTTGGTAATGATATAAAAATATTTATATGTGATCAAACTTATGTACATGGTTGTTGTGTACAATTATGCTTTCATGTACATATTTTTAATGATGGAGTAAATTTTTATTTGATGCATGCATCTATACTATGAAGTTAAGAAATATTTAAATATGATAAATGAAGGTTTTTAATGTATAAGTATCATATGATTACATGAATGAAATATATATAAATGTATATATATATATGTAAATGTCTAAATGATTATGCATGATTTTTATTGATCTCTTCAAGATTACTATGATACTTATAGTGTGAAATGTCAATTTTACTTGTATAAAGAAGTAATGTGATTTATAGAATATATGTGTATATATATATATATATATATATATATATATATAGTATGATCAATATATATATATATAGAGTATGATCTTACATGATTGGGTTCGAAATATGTTTAAAGTAATGATTTAGAGAATATGTTTATAGTGAAATGCATGAATATGTTTTTGCTTAAATGAAATGACATGATTAAGCATTTGTGATGTCACATGTTAGCATGATAAAATATAGATCTATGGAGCAATAGACTCAATTATAGAAATCTTATCAAAGTACATAATAGCAATGTTATATGAGAATACGTACACAAGTGTATGCTTTAGAGAATGAGTATTTTGTAATGTGATTGTTACATGAGAAAATTGTATAAATTGTTTTATGAATTATGCATATATGTTGATGCACTAAAGAAGATATATATTTGTACATGAATATGCACAGGTGTAAATAATATAATATAGATACAACCATGTTATACGAAATATTTACATGATTGAGAAAGATTTGAAATACGGAATAGTAATACCCAATAGTGAGTATGTTCAAAGGTTTACATAAAGTTACACATGAGCATATATATGAGTACATTGTTCGTCGTTACACAAGAATATACATGTGCATATAAGAATGTGAATGAATAAAGAAAAGATAAAATAAATAGATTTTACTGCCTGCGTTGAGTCTGGGAAGTGGATAGATAGGCATGCCTATAAGGGTACCTTGTAGCTACGATAGTTTCAACCCCGTTTGTGTTGTAGTTAACCCCATTTGGGTGATTAAACAGACTTGTACCTTCGGGTGCCTCCGTTATGATTAATCAATTTATACATTCGGGCATCTTATTTGTACCTTCGGGTGCTATCGTATAACCCATTATCCACCTCTTTAGAATGGTACAGGCTTTATACCATAGTTATGAAAAGTTTTATGTTTAACTTAAAGTTTTATGAACCATGACAATTCATAAATTGATTTCATAATATAATTTATATGTGAAATTCCTTTTTATCACATATGAAAATTAGGATATTGAAAGATGTTGCGATATACACTTATGCATGATTATCGCATATAGAAATAGGTATGTACAGAGTTATATAAATGAACTAGTGTATCACTAATATCTGAAATAAGTGTTTTCTATAGCAATGGAATATAAGAGTTATGTATTGGTATTCATGTTGGTGATTGCTTTTCAAATTAATACATTGGGTTATATGTTCTCCCTATATCTACTCATTCTCGCTCTTTATTGAGAATTGATGTATCATGTCTTGTGCATACACATAAAATATTTACAGATTTACAAGTGATAAAGTTCACATGATAATGGTATTTGAGAAGGAAGTGAGCTAGAAATTCTATGTATGCATTGGTACAATAAGTATTACAAATATATTTCTAGATTGATAAATGATAAACTTTCATAGTACTAATGCTCTGTCTTACTTACGAATATGCATATGTCCTTGTTGATCATAAGTTTATATGTGAATATATATATATATATATATGTATATGTATATATATATATATGTATATGTATATATATATATATAAATTTATATATTCCTGGTATATTTTAAAGTGTGTGGTATGTGGAAGGAATGACTGAGTATAAACAGTGGTATATCATCCAATGAATGAATCGCAAGTCTAAAGGATAAATATGCTTATATGATTAAATGTTGTGTATATAAAGCATTAATGCCGAATTTACTATCATTAAGTCATTCGGTTATCATATGTGGACTATTGTCTGCATTTTTTTTTAAATTAAGCATAAGTTATACTTATAGTTCATAATGTATGCTTGTTGGCGATCACTGTGAGTAGTCATTTGTCACATTTGTGTTCCCCACTAAGCTTTATAGCTTAGCACAGATTCGTTATCCGTGTAGGTTGCGAGGATAGGACTTTCTTCCAGGATTGATATCTGCAGCAGGTTGGCCAACACAAGTCTTAGAATATTGGTAGTAGAGTATTCTCTTTGTCCTTTTATTTTGTAGTTATGGAAACTTTAATTATGTTGCAAATTTTGTATAAGTACAAATGTTATGTTTGTGAAAACCTTGTAATATATGTCATATAGTATAAGATATTTTGGTAATAGCTAAGTATAAGATATGGGTGTTACAATTAGTCGTATCAGAGCTTAGGTTTAGCCGTTTTTGGGCTATAAGTGTTTAGAGTAATTGTTATATGGAAGTTTCAGTGTGTTGGCCAATGCAGATATCTTGGTTTTGTTTTGTATAGATTAAAGATGGATAAACTGAAAGAAACTGGAAAAGAGATCATTAAAGTCAACAATTTTGGGGCATTAAACTTATTTGTCCCCGATCCTATGAATGTAGCTCATATAGATATGTCTGTTTCTATATTAGAGGAACTAAAGAAAATGAATTGCATCTTGAATCAGATTTTACAAGAGTTAACTGAGCCTAGAGTATCAAAAGAGGATGATAGGAATAATGAGAACAAAAGAAGTCGAGACGAGAATATAGATAAGAGGGAGCTAGGAAAAAGAAATAAGATATTGAAATTAAGTTCTTCTAGCAACACATTCCATTCTACGCAAGGTTTGGTAGGGAAAAGTCGGGGGATTCAAGTTCCTAAATGTTTGCATTGCACAAGAAATCATTGGGGTGTTTGTATAGCTTTAACATGAGCTTCTTTTAGATGTGGTAAAATAGATCATTTTATGGCTAATTGCCTAGTGTTGCCAAGGAAAAGTAAGGTATCATCAAAGAATGAAAAGAAGCTTGTCATTGCTAATATACCTCAGATAAAAGAGATAAATCATAGAGAAAGAGAAAAATCTATACATCTAATTATATCGGTTTAGACCGGTAAAATTGAGGTTTCATCAAAGTAGGATGTCATCGATGGAGCTATTGGTATTTATCTTTTCTTCCTTAATATTTGCTCATTCACAATAATAAATTCTTATTATGGCAATGAATTTTATGTTTTTGGGAATGTTTTCATTTGGTGGAACTTTGAGAATATCGTGCCTATTTGACCATTAGGTGAATTCTAGTACAAATGCATTGAGGGAATACATAAAGATTACTCTATGATGGTATATTAATAAAATTCTAAGTTTGGATTAAAAAGGTAAATGATAAGAAATGCGAATATGATTAGTGTTTGGATTATAGTACAAGTGTGTTAATAGAATATAGTATAAGTATGCTAATATGGTTTTGGAGAAATAATTTATGTCTTGTGAATAAAATATTTCATATGTGAAGTTGCCGTGAGGAAACTGGGTAAAGAGTACAGTGTTTGCTTTTTAGATTTATTGGTACATGTAAAAGGTTTTATCTGCTTCTTACGTTACACATAGTGGGAATGCAGATAATGTCAACTCCGTAGACATTATCAGTCTACAAAGGATGCAGGTAAAGAAAAGCTTGTATCCACTGTTCTTGATGAATCTCAATTACCATTTTCGGTTCTAGCTAGGAAAGAGAAACAAAATGAACAATTAAGTAGATTTTTAGACATGTTTAAAAAGCTACATATAAACTTACCATTTGCTGAAGCTTTATTACACATGCCTAAATATGCTAAATTTATGAAAGAATTGTGTACTAATAAGAAAAAGCTAGAAGGAATAGGAACAGTTCAATTATCCGGTAATTGTAGTGCTATATTAACCAACACAATTCCTGAAAAATTGGAAGATCCAGGTAGTTTTACATTGCCTTGTGAACTAGGGGGAAATTTTGTTGGCAATGCTTTATGTGATTTGGGTGCTAGTATTAATCTAATGCCTTATTCAATTTGCAGGAAATTAAATCTAGGTGATTTGAAGGAAACCCGAATGACGCTTCAATTGGCGGATAGATCGGTGAAAAGGCCATAGGGAATCATTGAAGGCTTGTTGGTTAAAGTAGGGAATTTTATATTTCCAGTAGATTTTATGGTGATGGACATGGAAGAGGATAGAAAAGTGCCTTTAATTGTGGGGAGGCCATTCTTGAACACAGCAAAAGCTTTAATTGATGTCCATGGACAAACAGTTACTTTAAGATTTAATGAGGAGGAAATGATTTTTAATGTTAATAAAATTTTAAAACATCCCTCATATGATTTTGAAGAATCTATTTACTTTATTGATGAGGTTCAAGAATGTGCCAATACAAAGCAAGAGGAAATCATTCTCAAAGACAAGCTTCAAAATTGCTTAATGCATCCAAAAAGAATGGACGAGTTGGACACAAAGGAGAAAAAATTGATACAAATTTTGGAACAAGAGCACAGTGAGGATAAGGAAAAGGAGGATGAACCATCCCCTCCTAAGGGAGACCCTGAACTTAAAACACTTTCATCTCATTTGAAATATGTGTTTTTAAGTGATAAGGCTAATCCGGTCATTATTTCATCTTTGTTGACAGATTTGGAAGAAGAAATGCTCATTGGAGTGCTAAAAAAGCATAAAGGAGCAATTGGTTGGGCAACATTCGACTTAAAAAGGATTAGCCCAAGCTATTGTACACATCGTATACCTATGGAGGACAACTTTAAACCGGTGGTGCAACCTCAAAGAAGACTCAACCCAACTATGCAAGAGGTAGTGAAAAAGGAGGTATTGAAACTACTTGATGCAGGTATTATCTATCCTATCTCTGACAGTAATTGGGTAAGTCCTGTTCAATGTGTGCCTAAAAAGGGGGGAATGACTGTAGTGATAAATGAAAATAATGAATTAATTCCTACACGCAGAGTTACAGGTTGGAGAGTATGCATTGATTATAGAAGATTAAATGATGCCACTCGAAAGGATCATTTTCCATTACCCTTTATTGATCAAATGTTAGAGCGATTAGTAGGAAATAAATTTTATTATTTCTTGGATGGATATTCGGGGTACATGCAAATACCTATAGCCCCGGAAGATCAAGAAAAGACCATGTTCACATGTTCATATGGAACATTTGCATATAGGAGAATGCCTTTTGGTCTTTGTAATGCACCTGCCACATTTCAACGATGCATGATGGCCATATTTCATGATTTCATTGAAAAATTTATGGAAGTTTTTATGGATGATTTCACTATTTATGGTCATGATTTTGCATCTTGTTTGCATAATCTAGCATTGGTTTTAAAGAGGTGTCAAGAAACTAACCTTGTGCTAAATTGGGAAAAATGTCATTTCATGGTTAGAGAAGGCATTGTTTTAGGGCATAAAATTTTTGAAAAAGGCATTGAGGTTGATAAAGCCAAAATTGATGTGATAGAAAGACTACCTCCACCAACTAGCGTAAAAGGCATTAGGAGTTTTCTTGGTCATGCTGGGTTTTACTGTTGATTTATTAAAGATTTCTCTAAAATTGCCAAGCCACTCTCTAATTTATTGCTTAAAGATGTTGCATTTAACTTTGATACTAAGTGTTTGCAGGCTTTTAACCTATTAAAGAAAAAATTAGTTAGTGCACCGGTCATTGCCTCACCCGATTGGAGCTTACCATTTGAAATCATGTGTGATGCAAGTGATTACACCGTTGGAGCGGTTTTAGGACAGCGAAAGGAGAAGATTTTCTACACCATTTATTATGCGAGCCACATAGTCACTGGAGCCCATGTAAATTACACTACTACGGAAAAGGAACTCTTGGCAATAGTCTTTTCATTTGAGAAATTCCGATCTTATCTTTTAGGATGTAAAATTACGATTTGGTCGGATCACGCTGCATTGAGACACCTTTTTGCCAAGAAGGATTCCAAACCGAGACTTATCCTATGGGTGTTACTACTTCAAGAGTTTGATGTTGAAATAAAAGATAAGAAAGGAGCAGAAAATTTTGTAGCTAACCATCTCTCTAGATTGGATCATGCCAGTATCGAAAAGGGGGAAATTTCTTACTTATTTCCTGATGAACATATTTGTGCTTGCTTTACGTATGAAAATTCAATCCCATGGTACACTAATATAGCCAATTTTCTTGCAGGTGGCTATCTTCCTAAGGAATTTACTTGGCAACAGAAGAAAAAACTCATAGCGGATGCCAAGCATTACCTTTGGGATGATCCATACTTGGTCAAGATATGTCCGGATCAAGTATTGAGAAGGTGTGTATCGGAATCGGAACAAAGAGCTATCATGCACCAATGCCATGGGGGTGAAGTTAGAGGTCATCATGGACCGAATAGAACAGTTCACAAGATACTCCAATCAGGTTTTTTCTGGCCTACTTTATTTGAGGATGTAAAATCTTTCATAGCCATTTGTGATAAATGTCAAAGAGTAGGAAACATATCCAAGAGAGATGAGATGCCTATGAACAATGTGCTAGAAGTAGAAGTATTTGATGTTTGGGGCATTGATTTTATGGGTCCGTTTTCGAATTCATTTGGGTATGAGTATATCTTGGTGGCAGTGGATTATGTAAGTAAATGGGTAGAGGCAATAGCTACTAGGACATGTGATGCAAAAATTGTGCTGGAATTTATTAGAAAGAACATCTTCACTAGATTCGGAGCACCTAGAGCTATTATAAGTGATGGGGGCAAACATTTTGTCAACCATCACTTCAAGACCTTACTAAAGAAATTTGGTGTCAAGCATAAAATCACAACCCCATACCACCCTCAAGCCAATGGCCAAGTGGAAGTATCTAATAGGGAGTTCAAGTCAATCTTAGAAAAAACAGTAAATAACTCTAGAAAAGATTGGTCTCTTAGGTTAGATGAGGCTTTGTGGGCTTATCGAACCGCATTTAAAACTCCTATAGGTATGTCTCCATTTAGGATTGTTTTTGGAAAAACATGTCACATTCCGGTCGAATTAGAACATAAAGCATATTGGGCTACTAAATTTCTTAACTTTGATTTGAGAAATGCAGGAGAAAAAAGAAAATTGCAGCTCAATGAACTTGATGAAATTCGACAATGGTCATACACAAATGCTGCACTTTACAAAGAAAAGACCAAACAATGGCATGACACGCATCTAAGGGTAAAAGATTTTGTCCCGGGAATGTTAGTGCTCCTTTATAATAGTCGTCTTCGTTTGTTTCCAGGAAAGCTAAAATCAAAGTGGCTTGGACCATATCAAGTGATGACAACCAACAATTTTGGTGTAGTGACAATCAAAAGCTTAAAAGATGGACGTGAATTTACAGTCAATGGGCACCGACTTAAACCATACCAAATCGGACAACAAGAGGTTGCTGAAGCAACCATGGTTCTTAAAGATACTTAAAAATCGGTTTGGAGAGTCTAGCTGGAGACTCCAAAAACTCAGAACTCCACCTTTCTATCTCTTTTATCTTTTCAGTCAATTTGTGTTTTTGCATGTTTGTGTGTTTAAGTGTTTTGATTTATGCATGTTTATGATTAAGTGTTTTGATTCATGAAAGAGTAAGTAAATCAAGGTTTTAAAATAGAGATATGTGCATTTAACAGTCAAGTGAATGGGTATGTATCGAAGAAGATAGGCAGAAAACAATACAGACACGTGACCACGTGTGGTTTTCCCTTTGTCATCACATGGCCACGGGTCCCATATTGATGAAGTTTAAAAAAAAAAAAACTATGCATGGCCACGGGTTTTTCTTCATGGAATTTCACGTGTCCACGCCCAAGTCCTCTGTAACAAATTGCATCTTTACACATAGGAAAGGGTTTTTCTTCTCAAGCATTTCACGTAACCACGGGTTGGAAAAGGAAGAAAAACAATTTTTTTAAACACGTGACCACGTGTGTTCTTTTACAAGAAATCACGTGGCCACGCCTAGCAGCTTTGGATTTATTACTTTCATTCACGTGACCACGTGGATTTTTTTGTACAAAACCACACGTGGCCATGCCCCAACTTGCTGCCTATATACATTTCACGACTTAATGTTTTTGCTTCACTTCTCATTCTTTCTTCACTCTAACCCGTGTCCACGCTTCAGCAGCCCTAATCTTCAACCGTGCCCACAGATTTTCACTCTCTACCAACACTCATCATCTCCATTAGCTTCCTCCTTCAAATTTTTTCTCTCTTCCATCATTCATCACTTGGTTCTCTACATTTTCATTATCATTCTAGGGTTTTGGCATCTCTCACACACCATCTCCACTTTGTATTGCTATTTTTGGTGTACTTCTCATTCTCAAGTAAGTATTTACTTCCTCTCTTCCGTAATTACTAGTTGTTTATCGTCAATGGTAGTGTTTTGTGCAAATCTATTCAATCAATGTTTAGTTTTTAGGTTAATCTGCACTTCTCATTTTGTATGCATGTTTATTATTTTTGCTTATTTGGATGATTATGATTGTTGAGTGCATGTAATAGATGGTTAATATATAATTGGATAATAAACACTCTTGGTTATGCTTTTGAAATTCATGCTCAAATTTATGCTCACAACGTGTTCGATGCAATGCTTCAATGAGTTTTCTTTTAATAAAAACTTTAAACTCCACTCTTTGATCGGCATATTTCTAGTTTGCATTGATGCATGTCAATTACCTTGTGAAAGAGTTGTTTATGATCTTTGTATTTTGCATGACATATGCTATTAAATTTTCACTTTATCCAACTAATGCATCATACATATTCATGTACTTATGAGCAGTTTATTTGGTGATTAATACTTACATTGTGTTTTCTTTGATTGTAGTGGCACCTCGAAGAACTAAACACCCTGATGTCGCTAGTTCCTCTGGGATACAAATTCCATCACATGTAGACCGGGCAAAGGTTAACAAATTTGATTATTTCAGCAAGTGCAAATATGTGCAGCCCGCCTACTTAAGTCATTTGTTTCTCAATATCCCAGCTGGTAATTTGTGGGATTATGAGATCGAACCGTTGCTTCAAAACATTGGCTGGGGGGAATTCATAAAAAAAAACCAAAGGTGTACCCAGAGTTGGCTAGAGATCTTCTGTATTCTTTTGAATGTTATTTCAGAAGAGATGATTCAGAGGGCACAGTTGGTTTTAAGCTAGGTAAGAAAGGATACTCTTTGACCTTTACTCAATTTTCTGAAATCTTAGGCTTTGTGCCAAATGCTCCCTGGAAATTGGAAAATGCTTCACCTGCGGAGAATTGGGAGAGAATTAAAGATCTTGAATTAAATGAGCCTTGGGTAGGAGGTCAATGCAAGGTACATGCTCTACGAACTCATGCTTTGAGAATAATTCATCAGTTTTTAGCAAAAACTATGTATAACAACTTAAAGAATGCCAGTACTATTAGTGTCTCTCAAGCAATGGTTTTAAGATGTATGATGGATGGCATTGCAATTAATGGAGCCGGCATTATAGCTAGTCGAATTAAGGATTTGCAGAAAATGTCGAGTAACATTGATAATATTTCTATTGGATGGGTAGCTACAGTTTTGGCCGGTGCAGTTAAACATCCAATTTATAGCGAGCCACTTCCAGGAGATTTGCCTTGCATTGATAATAGAATGTTAAAAAGGATGAAGATTCTAATACCTAGGCCCCAAGGACATTGGGCAACATGAGAAGATTATTTACGAGAGAATAATATTCGATTTAAGGAGCAGCAAGAGGAGCAGCAAGAGGAACCAAATGAGGAACATATTGCTACAGCGGTACCTTCCCCAATTAATGAGCCTGCAACACCAGAATGGGAAGCACCATTTAATCAACTAAATGGACGGATGGATGCGCAACAAATACGACTCGATCAAATGCAAGGGCATTTAGATATACTTCGCGATACGGTCATGGAAGGAAATCGACGGGTTGAGCATTTTATTCATCATTTTTGGCAGCGGTTTCCTCCACCCCCACCGCCACCATAGATCATTTGCTGTGGGCAACAATGTTTTGAGGAGGGGGTAGCCTCCTTTCAGGAAGTTTTTCTTCAACTTTATTTTTCTTTTTCATGAATCAAAATTCTATTATTTTGTTAATTCTGTTATTTGTTTTGTTTTGTTTTCTCTTATTGTGTTTATGTTTTGTTTGAGTTTGTAAAACGTATTAAAGACTTATGTAGTTCACTCTTTTCATTTAATTCGCATGAAAACTTAGTTTGCCCTAGTTAACTTCAAAATTTGAACACTTTGAACTTGGATATGGAGTATGCATGTTTTGGACCTTTACTTAGCAAGAGAACATTTATGTTGTTTAATATGTCTTTGGATGGGTTAATCTTCAACTTGATAAATATTTATTAGTTTCTAAATTCTTAAAAGCACTTAGACCAATTTTTTACTTAGAAACACTCAATGCAATGAAGTAGTGAAGTAAGAAAATGTAGAACACTAGAACCTTCCTCATCACCCTTCAAAGCATATGAACAACTCAAGCATCTTAGAAAATGATCTAGGCAACAATTTTCTTGATAAACTCTTTTAAAAAGACTTGTATCCTACCTTGATAAATCTATCTTTTGTTAAACCATTTTGAGCTTATAAGGGTATGCTTAAGGCATACCATTAATATTTTCTTATTACACTTAATATTTTAAACATATAACCTAAAAAGCTTTTTATCTCACCCTATGGAATTAGCCACTTTAGGATTAAATGGATGCATGAAAAGAATAAAGTTTGTTAGGTGTAGTAAGAAAGTTTCAAAGTTATTGATGAAGTCAAATGAAAATAGACCTTGTATTACCTTGATGTTAGTTTATGAGTGCTAGTTCAATAAAAAAAAAGAATATTTGGAAGAAGAAAAAGAAAGAAAAAGAGAATTAGCAAATATGAAAAAAGATAAGTGTGGGGTAGTACAAGGAAAAATAGAAAAATATTGACTTCTTGGTGAAGGAGCATAAAGAAAAGTTTGGAATCAAGGCAAGGATGAGTTGAATTTGTATTAAGTTATTGGGGTGTTTGTAATCTATTTGGTCTCAAAGTGGCTATATTCATTTTGATTATCTTTTATCCATTCTTTGATGAACATACCCTTAGCCTCATTACAACCTTTGTAAGACCTATATGATTTTAAGTTTGATTTGAGTTGTTTAGCGGAGATGACCTATGGGTTCCGGTGCTAAAGGAGAGGCCTATTATGTTTCTAGAGTTTCAAGCATGAAACCGATTGTATGCTTATGCATTCATATATTCTATACTTCATTGCTTAGTTGTGTTGATATTTTGGTTTTCAAAATTGCTTAAAATGATTTGGTCTTGCACACACTCAAGGAAACTAGTTTATATTCTCTTGTTGAAGTTAATCTATTTAGAGTTTATATTGAGTGCTTTTGTTAAAATGCTAAGTTTGGTTTTGAAATTGCAAGGCTTTGTTCAAGTTTGATGGTTTTGAAGGAGGGTTTGTTCTAATTTGCTTGAGGGCAAGCAAGGTTTAAGTGTGGGGTATTTGATAAGTGTGAATTATTTATAGTTTTTAATATGTTTTTAGTTTATTTATTCAGTTGTTTTGGTTTGATTTAGGTTGATTTAGAGTTAATTTGTAATATTTATGATTTTAAGGTTAATTATGTGTTTTGGTTGATTTTCAGGATTAATTTGACATAAAAGAGCTTAAAGTGTAAAAAGGGCAAAGTTTAGGGCCAAAAGTGCAAATACGAAGAATTGATACAAGACAAGTTGACGTCCAGTCCAGAGCCCTGAGACGTGACCACGTGAATTATTGAAGAGCTTCAGACGTGGCCACGTGAAGAACAAAAGAGGAGAGGACGTGGCCATGTAAAGAAAAGAGAAGAAAGAAGAAAGGAGGACCCGTGATCGGGTGAAGGAAGAATGAAAGAGATTGTGAAGACATGTGACCACGTGGATTCCCAGTGAAGGACCACACGTGGCCACGTGTGGAAGAAGAAGAACAAATCACGTGGGCACGTGTAGAATTACACAGGGAGGAGCCGTGGCCACGTGATTTGATTCTCCAATTGCGCGAAGGATTTACGAACTTGCTATTTTGAGCAGAAATTACTTCCTCTTTGGTTTTCAGAGTTTAAGAAGGAATCCTTGTCTTCTTTTGCCTATAAATAGTAGTTCAAAACACAGAAGAAAGGGAGAATCATCATTCATCATCATCAAGCCTTAGAATTAGTTTTTAGAATTAAGCTTTCTTTGTTTTAGTTTTTTTACATTCGTTGTTTTTACAATTTTTCCAAAACATTGTTTTTAGTTTTAATTATGTCTTGTGAGTAGTTTTCTTTACTTTTGCTAAAGGATACTTGAATCCTTGACTTGTATTGACATGACTTGAGTTTGTTCTTAAATTTCAGTTCAAGTTGATTTTTTCTTGGTTCTTAAAATAATCTTGTCTTTTCTCAATATTAAATTGATTATTAACTTGATTAAGAATTGGTTAATTAATTGGTTTGAGTTGATTAATGATTTGCATGCTCTTAGGTTGATTTAGTTGGATTAATACATGGTTATAATCTGAATAAGCTATAATTGTGTGTTAATTTGAATAAGTTAAGATTAAGAAAAGTGTAACCAAGAATAGGTGGAGGTTAATTCTCTTGAAAAAGGTTTTAATAGACATCTAGGAAACTTGATTCAGTTCTTTATGCTAAGTTTTAAATTGTTCTGAATAAGGGAATTTAATACTTGGAATAATAATCTTGAATAAAGATATTTGGGTTTAATAAACTGAATTTTCCATGATCACTTGTATGTTTTTGTTTAATTAAGTCATAGCAATACTTGTTAAGGTGGATAGTCCTTTAGTGAAAGTTGTTTTAACATTGATTTTTAACTCATTCAATTTACTTGTTTTCAAATAGATCTCTTATTTACTTTAGTCTTTGCAATCATTTTAACTTAGTTTTCAAATCATCACAGCTTTGGGATTTCTCTTCTCTCTTTACACACAAAATTTGTTTTGAAATTGAAATAGCACATGCAAGCACGAGTTTCCCTTGGGTTCGATATTTTGGGTCATAATTTTATTTCACTATATTACTAAGCCGATCTAGTACACTTGCTAGACACTGGTCACTAATCATAAAGTGTCCCATGCTGTGTCCTTACTCCAAGGAGCATCCTATGATTTATGGAAATTTGTACTAAAAGAACCCTAGTTACCATATCCACTTACATAGGTATTTTACAAAGTTTAATTTAGAAAGAAGAATGTTATTGAGGCATACAAAGAAGAGAAATTGAAGCAGTTTTTAAATCTAAAGTTGATAGTTATGTCTATGGCTCAATATGAGAAAGAGTTTAGTTATATGTGTAAATATGTTTTGGACTAAATGCTAAAGGAAGCCTTTAAGTGTAGAAATTTTAAAGATTGATTGAATGATCATATTAGAGAAAAATTAATTGGACTTACCTCTCTACAACTGGTATTTTTTCATCAACTTGTTTTAGTAGCTATGAGAGTTGAGAACAATGAGCAAGCCAAAAAAGAAAGAGAACAGAAAAATGTTGGGCTAAAGGTGGATCTTCCACTTGGACGAGATTTCGAGGACCATAGTGGAATCAATCGGTTGTGTCTATTTTCAGTTTTACTAACAAGAGTAGATAGTTTAGCACCCTTATCCTATAATCTACACATAAGACTTTATCCATCTTATTACATATGTTTTACTGTGCAATATAAACATATACCAACTATATAGAGAACTAATATTCATACTTAATTCATAAGAGTGCTATACTATTAAGACTTTACAATATACATTAGAGTCTCTTTACAAAATACAACAACTGATTAACATCTTTACAATATACAAATAGCCCAAAAATAAAAGTCTATACTAGTCTCTCTCACTGACTTGAGTTGGTCATCCTGCTGCAGATATCACCCAAACAACCTACATGGATGAAACACCCGTGCTAAGCTATAAAGCCTAGTGGAGAACTAAAATCATGATAAAGGACCACTCACAGACATATCATGCCTCACTTATAACAAAGCTTTGTTTCAAGAAATGAATAAAAATCCACCAGTTAAATCATATTATAGAAATTGTAAAGTTCAATGATAAAAATTACATTGATACTTTAATCACCATATATAATCATAAGAAAAAAATTTTAAAAACAATGGTTGTTGCTATCTAACTCTTATAATCTTTAATATGCAATATACTTATGCAATTATAAAATGTTGCGTCCATTAGATATTATAATACTCTTTAACCTAATAAAAGTTCCTTCATAAATCATGTATTTTCATACATATAGAAATAAGGTTTATGATCAGAAAGGACATATATATATCATCAAATTAATCAAAGTATTAATATAATGAAAATTCATCATTTAACAATTAGCATGTATTTTTGATACTAGCAGTATTGCTTGCATATATTTGCTATTGGGCATTCTTATAGATGCGGGTTTTGCATGCAATAATATGCAAATTTTATATGTTGAAAAGTATGAAGTCAACTAAGAACTTTCATGCCTTATTAAATTCATGCCTTATTAAACTTTTATTAACCTTTGATAATAAAGTGTACAATATTCTAAAGAGGTTGATATCATGTTATACGGTAGAACCCGAAGGTACAAAACTGTTGATTATAATGGTACAAATAAGATACCCAGAGGTATTAAATGGTGATCCCTTGTAGGGATAAAATTGTATGATAAATTAGTGGATCCAAACGGGGTCAAACAAATAATATGGACCCAAACGGGATCAAACAAATAACAAGGACCAGTCAAGCAGACCCAAGCGGGGTCAGCTACAACCCAAATGGGATTGTTCAAATCAACCCTAACTTTTACACCCAAACAGGGTCACTCTAACTTTTAATTTCGAGTGGACCTAAACAGATCAAAACTGTTCAGAAACAGCTGTAAGGTACCCTTATAGGCATGCCTATCTATCCACATCCTAGATTTAATGCAGGCAATTAAATCCTTTCATAAAAACTCACTTTGCTTTACTTTAACTTTATTCACATAAGTTTAATCATATTTATATTTATACACTTATAAAATGTATACTCACATAAAATATGTAAGATAAACATTATAAGACTACTTCCACTTTTCAACATTACTATCCTTTATTTCTAAGGAGATCATGGCATGTATTTCCACAATATCAAATATGTAAACAACATTTATCATCTCATTATATTAAGCACCAATATTCAAAGTATACATGCCCACATATCTATATTTCCATATTTCTTTTAAACATATCATATGCTTAAGAACACCTTTTTTTATGATTATAAATTCACACTTATATAAGCTTTGTATTATCATACTTATATGATATATTTATAGAAACCATAATTATATGTAAATGCATATGCTTGTTTATGTCATAATTAAGTAAAAGTATATTTCAAGATTTAAAACCATTCATGTATAATCACACTATGTTTATGCTATAAGCACACATATATTCTATTAATAACACTACTTCTTTATATATGTAAAGTCAACATTTTAGTTGTACACAACATTAACCTCAATAGATTATTAGCAAATGTGTATATTATTCAGTATAGTGTCATTTAGACATTTAAGTATATATACATATACATATATATATATATATATATATATATTAGCCCAATCAAAGTTAGGTGATATAACTAAGTACAATAACTTTAAGTTCATCAGTATGTAAACAACAAGATAATATCATCATTGCATACAAGTATAGATAATATTATATGCTTCCATTTTCTTGGTCCACACACCTTAACACCAAATGAACATTTATGGTAACATTATAATATCTAACTATCACATATATATCCTATCTACATATAAGAATGTTCACATATATTAGGCATCCATTTACATAAAGTTATAGTTATAACTCATAGTATTAAGGTTCTTTAAAAACTTTATTAGCATATATAAATATATATATTATCTCATTTCAGCATCTTAATTATGTTTATGCGTGATGGTATCAGCATTTATATTTTCAATATTTTAGACATGCATATACATGCACATTCAATTTGAGATAATATAAATCTTATGCATTCATATGGACAATTATGTATGTTCATATATACAACTTCTAGCATTCATGTATATGTATTTATATATTCCTGTTTTCTTCTTAAAAAATTAAACTCTATATACATTTTATGGCATCAAATTTCATTTATCATGCTTTAACATTTCATTATCAATTTCATAGCTGAATGATTATATAAAAACCTACACTATCATTTGATTTTATATATATATATATATATATAATCATAATTTCACGTAACCAGCAATGTACATGTTTTTTTAAATACATGTATATACATAACACTTTGACCAAATATTTTACACGCTATTTGTAAATTAGTGTATTTTCATGTATACATAGATTTAACATAACAACATCTAAAACAAAATATTGAAAATTCTGCCTTTAGAATTCTGCACACTGGCAGAATTTCAAATACAACTTATATGCCATTTTTAACCTGGAAAATGTCATTTTTAGCAAAATTGTCGCTCTACAAACATGATCCCCTATATTTCCCATTTTTATAACATCAAAAATCATTTCAATATTACTGATAGAACTAAAGATATTTGCACTTTAATAAATACTATTCCTATTGATAGTGCTGTGTATAGGTCTAAAATTAAGCTAAAATTAGACAAGCTTAAGGACAAAATTAGGCTTTTCTTTCTTCAAGAAAAGTATAGGTTTAGAAGTCTAGTTTTTACAGAATCAAACCTAATAGCATTTCATTCACTATACTAAGAGATATATCATTTTTTTTCACAATCTGATCCAAACCCGAGAATAACATCTCACTATAATTTCAATAAATCATATAAATTATTTAGAGGCAGATTTATGGGTAGGTTTCTTCGACAAAGTTGTTTATATTTCTATATTTTACATAGAATCAAACCTCACTCAATTATCACTTAAGTACAAGGATTTATGGTTAAAACATTGTTAACTGTTCAAAACTACCTATACACTCAAATAGTTCACTTGTACGAATGTTATGAGTTCCTTAACAATAGAATCAAGCCACAATGCCTTCTAATGAATTGTAGATAATTGAATCTAGTTTATCCAAAATTTTGAATCCTATCATTTTGACTCCTCTACTGTGACTTATGCCCGAAATACTATAATCTGCTCTTTGACAGTAATTAACAGTTCAATGAGTTTTAAGGAAATTTTATGGAAAGTTAGTGGCCGATTCAGAAGTGGCTTCCTTCTACAAAAATATGCCTTAATAAAATGTAAAAACTGGAATCATTCAATTTACTATCCTAAAATTCAAGATACTAATAAAAAAATACAGCTAGGTCAGGTAAACCCAAACCTAGAATTTTAATGGAATTTTGCATTTAAACTAAAATTTGTAATTTTTATTCCTTATGAAATTTCTCCTCATAATAAACACATTCAAGACCAAAATCTATTATAAATCATAATACTAATCTCAAAGATACTCATTACACATAATAACTTTTTAGTTCTTAACAAAAATATTACTTATAAATGAAAGAGTTCCCAAACCTATTTTGAAATTCCAACTCTCTTCAAAATCTTCTTTCACTCTTCTTATTTGCTTAAACCCTTAAAAACCTATTTAAATCGAGCCTTCCTTATTTGCATAAGATAGAATTATAATGATGTTCTTTGAGTGAAATTCTATGGTAGAGAAGGAGAATTTTCAATCTTTTTATGAGAAAGAGAGAAAGTAAATTCTTTAAGAGAAAGAGAGAGAAGTTACTAATTTGCTTTCAATTTATTTTTTTTCCTCAAAGTGACGTCCCCATCTCCTTCTACTCATAATTCCATCTCTAATTTGCATAATTTTAGATTTTATAATGGAATGAAAATTCTCTTTTGATCCTTCAAAATTTTGCATGTCACACTAAGTTCTTTAATTTATTTGCAAGTTAAACAATATTCCATTTATTTTTTTCTTTTCTTAAACCAACCTCTTCTTTCTTCCCCTTTTTTATAATTTACCCTTAAATTTCCATATTAACAAATTGACCCATAAATTTTCATCCTCTTTTAATTTAGCCTTCAAACTATATTATTATTACTTGACTATTGTATCCTCAATCATACGTAGTTTTCTAAATTTGATTGTATATAATTGCTGACCTTCTAGAAGCCATTTTTAGCGAAAGTAGTATTCTAGAAACTTATTATAATATGTTTCTAGTTTCTAAAACATCAAAAATCATCTTAATAGCTCTTTTATATTTTAAGATATTTACAAAACACTGAGGTCTGCTCTTAGTGACAAGGCAGTAGACTATTATAGAATATATTCTTAAATATAGCCTTGTTAAAGCATATTTGTAACTTATACTCTTGATATGAAATATAGGCATGGATGTCTATTTCAAACCCAATTGGAATCATCTAATTCGGTGCTTTATAACTCAAGATTTAAGCAAAAGAGTACTAAAAGGTCAAGCAAAACATGATAATCCATCCAATAATGTTTAATTAGACTTCACTTAATGTAAAATTGTCCTTGAATTCCTCTAGGGCCTATTTTGGGTCCTTACAGGTAGCAAGGATTGTCTTCAACTTCTAAATCTAATAAAGAAATACCATTGAAATATAGTAGGGCTCAGCCATAATAATGTCTCTACTTTTCAATATAGCACTGGGGGTACTTGTTAGAAGTTGTCAACTGTATGTTTTAAGTGTCATAGCACAAATTACAATATGGAAAACTATTCCTCAAAGATAAACTCTTTTTAGAAAGGCTTGAAAGAATCTTTGATGAAATTGATTGCCCAGCTATTCATAAAGTGTCCCATGTTGTGTCCTTACTCTAATGAGCAACCTATGTATGGTGGAAATTAGTACTAAAAGAACCCTAATTACCATATCCACTTACATGGGTATTTTTTGAAGCTTAATATATAAAGAATTATGTTACTAAGGCATACAAAGAAGAGAAATTGAAGCAGTTTTTAAATCTAATACAGAGAGTTATGTCTATGGCTGAATATGAGAAAGAGATTAGTCATCTATATAAATATGTTTCTGACTAAATTCTTAACGGAGCCTTTAAGTGTAGATATTTTATAGATGGCTTATATTATTTGATTTGAGAAAAATTAATTACGAATATGTCTCTACAACTGGTCGATTTTCATCAACTTGTTTTAGTAGCTATGAGAGTTGAGAAGAATGAGAATGCTAAATGAGAAAGAGAACAGAAAAATGTGGGGCCAGAGGTGGATCTTCTACTTGGAAGAGATTTCATGGAGCATAGAGGAATCAATAAGCTACATCTATTTTAAGTTCTACTACTAAGAGTAGATGGCAAAGATCGTCTATAGTTTCTAAATCTAGTAAATAAACACCATTAAAATAGAGTGGGGCTCAACAATTAGAATGTCCCCACTATTCAAGGTAGTACTAGGGTAATTATTAGCAGTTGTTAGCTGCATGTTTTAAGTGTGGCGCACCAATCACTATTTTGCAAATTGTCCTTCGAAGGTAAATTCTTGTTTGAAAGGCTTGACAGAATCTTTGATGAAATTCATTGCCTAGCCAATCATAAAGTGTGCCATGCTGTGTCCTTACTCCAAGGAGCAACTTATGATTGGTGGAAATTAGTACTACAAGAACCCTAGTTACCATATCCACATACATAGGTATTTTTTGAAGCTTAATTCAGAAAGAAGTATGTTACTGAGGAATACAAAGAAGAGAAATTGAAGTAGTTTTTAAATCTTAAGCAGAGAGTTATGTCTATAGCTAAATATGGGAAATAGTTTAGTCATCTCTGTAAATATGTTATTGACTAAATGCTAAAGGGAGCCTTTAAGTGTAGAAATTATAAAGATGGCTTGAGTGATCATATTAGAGGAAAACTTAATTGGACATACGTCTATACAATTGGTTGATTATAATCAACTTATTTTAGTAGCTATGAGGGTTAAGAAGAATGAGCAAGCTAAAAACGAATGAGAACAAAAAAATGTGAGGCTAGAGGTTGATCTTCCACTTGGAAGAGATTTCGAGGAGAATAGGGGAATTAACCAACTGAGCCTATTTTCAGTTCTACTAATAAGAATAGATGCCAAGGATTGTCTAAAGTTTCTAAATATAGTAAAAAAAACACCATTGAAATAGAGTAGGGCTTAGCCACGAGGATGTCCCCACCTTTCAAGGTAGCACTAGGTTACTTGTTAAAAGTTGTCAACTGCATGTTTTAAGTGCAGTAGCACTAATCAATATATGGAAAACTGTCCCTCGAAGCAAAATTTTGGTTGGAAATGATTGAAAGAATCTTTGATGAAATTCATTCCAGCTAATCATAAAATGTCCCATGCTGTTTCCTTACTCCAAGGAGCAGCCTATGATTTATGGAAATTATTACTAAAAGAACCCCAGTTACCATATCCACTTACACGGGTATTTTACAAAGTTTAATTTAGAAAGAAGTATGTTATTGAGGCATACAAAGAAGAGAAATTGAGGAAATTTTTAAATCTACGACAGATAGTTATATCTATGGCTCAATATGAGAAAGTTTTGTCATATGTGTAAATATGTTCCTGATTAAATGCTAAAGGGAGCCTTTACGTGTGGACATTTTAAAGATGGCTTGAATGATCAGATTAGAGTAAAATGAATTGGACATACATCTCTACAACTGGTTGGTTTTCATCAACTTGTTTTAGTAGCTATAAGAGTTGAGAACAATGAGCAAGCCAAAAGAGAAAGAGAACAGAAAAATGTAGGGCTAGAGGTTGATCTTCCACTTGGAAGACATTTTGAGGAGTATAGTGGAATCAATCGGCTATGTTTATTTTTAGTTATACTAACAAGAGTAGATAGCAAGGATTGTCTCTAGTTTCTAAATCTAATAAAGAAACACCATTGAAATATATTAGGGCTCAGCAACAAGATTGGCCCCACTTTTCTATATAGCACCAGGGTAATTGTTTGAAGTATTCAACTGTATGTTGTAAGTGTTGTAGTACCAATTTCTATATGGCAAACTATTCCTCAAAGTTAAACTCTATTTAGAAAGGCTTGTAAGAATCTTTGATGAAATTCATTGCCCAGCTATTCATAAAGTGAGCCATTATGTGTCCTTACTCCAATGAGCAATCTATGATTGGTGGAAATTAGTATTAAAAGAACCTCAGTTACCATATCCACTTACATGGGTATTTTTCCAAGCTTAATTTAGAAAGAAGTATATTATTGAGCCATACAAATAAGAGAAATAGAATTAGTTTTTAAATCAAACGCAGCAAGTTATGTCTAGTTTGAATATGAGAAAGAGTTCAGTCGTCTATATAAATATGTTCCTGACTAAAATCTTTAGGGAACCTTTAAGTGTAGCCATTTTAAAGATGGCTTAAATGATTAGATTAGAGAAAAATTAGTTGTGAATATGTCTCTACAACTGGTGTATTTTCATAAACTTATTTTAGTAGCTATGAGAGTTTTGAAGAATGAGAACACTAAATGACAAAAAGAACAGAAAAATGTGGGGCTAGAGGTGGATCTTCTACTTGGAAGGGATTTCAAGGAGTATAGGGTAATCAATCAGCTGCATCTATTTGAAGTTCCACTACCAAGAGTAGATGGCAAGGATCGTCTACAATTTCTAAATCTAGTAAAGAAACATCATTGAAATAGAGTGGGGCTCAACCATTAGAATGTCTGCACTATTCAAGGTAGTGCTGGGGTATTTGTTAGAAGTTTTCAACTGCATGTTTTAAGTGTGGTAGCACCAATCACTATATGGAAAACTATCCCTCAGAGCTAAATTCTTGTTTGAAAGGCTTGAAAGAATCTTTGAAGAAATTCATTACTTAGCCAATCATAAAGTGTGCAATGTTGTGTCTTTACTCCAAGGAATAGCTTATGATTGGTCGACATTAGTATTAAAAGAACCCTAGTTACCATATCCAGGTACATAGGTATTTTTTGAAGCTTAATTCATAATGAAGTATGTTACTGAGGAATACAAAGAAGAGAAATTGAAGTAGTTTTTAAATCTTAAGCAAAGAGTTATGTCTATAGCTAAATATGAGAAACTTAATTGTCATCTCTGTAAATATGCTCTTGACGAAATGCTGAAGGGATCCTTCAAGTGTAGACATTTTCAAGATGGCTTGAGTGATAAGATTAGAGGAAAACTTAATTGGACATACGTCTCTACAACTAGTTGATTTTAATCAACCTATTTTAGTAACTATAAGAGTTGAGAAGAATGAGCAAGCTAAAAGAAAATGAGAACAGAAAAATGTGGTGCTAGAGGTAGATCTTCCACTTGGAAGAGATTACGAAGAGAATAAGGGAATCAACCAGCTGAGCCTATTTTAAGTTCTGCTAACAAGAGTAGATGCCAAGGATTGTCTAAAGTTTTTAAATCTAATAAAGAAACATTATTGAAATAGTGTGGGGCTTAGCCACAAAAATGTCCCCACTTTTCAAGGTAGCACTAGGGTACTTGTTAGAAGTTGACAACTGCATGTTTTAAGTGCAGTAGCACCAATCACTATATGGCAAACTGTCCCTCGAAGCTAAATTTTGGTTGGAAATGATTGAAAGAATATTTGATGAAATTCATTGACCAACTAATCATAAAGTGTCCCATGCTATGTCCTCATTCCAAGGAGCAGCCTATGATTTATGGAAATTATTACTAAAAAAACCCCAGTTACCATATCCACTTACATGGGTATTTTACAAAGTTTAATTTAGAAAGAAGTATGTTATTGAGGCATATAATGAAGAGAAATTAAAGCAGTTTTTAAATCTACGGTAGATAGTTATATCTATAGCTCAATATGAGAAAAAGTTTAGTCATATGTGTAAATATGTTCCTGATTAAATGCTAAAAGGAGCCTTTATGTGTGAAAATTTTAATGATGGCTTGAATGATCAGATTAGAGAAAAAAGAATTGGACATACATCTCTACAACTGGTTGGTTTTCATTACCTTGTTTTTGTAGCTATAAGAGTTGAGAACAATGAGCAAGCCAAAAGAGAAAGAGAATAGAAAAATGTAGGGCTAGAGGTTGATCTTCCACTTGGAAGAGATTTCGAGGAGCATAGTGGAATCAATCGGCTATGTCTATTTTTAGTTATACTAACAAGAGTAGATAGCAGGGATTGTCTCCAGTTTCTAAATCTAATAAAGAAACACCATTGAAATATAGTGGGGCTAAGCGACAAGATTGGCCCCACTTTTCAATATAGCACTAGGGTACTTGTTATAAGTTGTCAACTGTATGTTTTAAGTGTCGTAGCACCAATTACTATATTGCAAACTATTCAACAAAGTTAAACTCTATTTAGAAAGGCTTGGAAGAATCTTTGATGAAATTCATTGCCCAGCTATTTTTAAAGTGTCCTTACTCTAATGAGCAATCTATGATTGGTGGAAATTAGTACTAAAAGAACCCCAATTACCATATCCACTTACATGGGTATTTTTTGAAGCTTAATTTAGAAAGAAGTATGCAATTGAGGCGTACAAAGAAGAAGAATTAAGGCAGTTTTTAAATCTAACGTAGAGAGTTATGTCTATGGTTGAATATGAGAAAGAGTTCAGTCATCTATATAAATATGTTCCTAACTAAATTCTTAAGGGAGCCTTTAAGTGTAGACATTTTAACGATGGCTTAAATGATTAGATTAGAGAAAAATTAACTGTGAATATGTTTTTACCACTAGTTGATTTTCATCAACTTGTTTTAGTAGTGATGAGAGTTTAGAAGAATGAGAAC
>JBBPFJ010000588.1:0-33636 GCA_037975025.1 Excoecaria agallocha
GGTTTGAGCTTTGTCCTGACAGTGGCGGCACTCCTCTAGTGAATTTTAAGACCAAAAAAAATTGTTAAGGTTTTCAAATTTTGAGATTTTTGATTTTCGATTCGGTTTTGGCCCATGATTTCGGTTAATCTGCCAGTTTATATATATATATATATAACCCAAACCCTATTTCAATTCTATCTCTTCCCTTTACAAATAAGTCGTTACCCCTTATTTGGATCTACCCCTCTTTAAATCTGCTCCTCTCCTTTACGTCGGCTGCCGTTCATCACCCTCCTTCACTAGCATTTTACTCCCTCGTTGGGGTTTTTTCTCACATCTGTACTGGTAATTATTTATTTTTGAATCCTTTGTTCATTCTCTACTTCTTTTGATCCTCAGCCTCTATATTATTTCGTGTTTTCTTCTGTAGTAGTAGCTTATAGTAGATATTTTCCTGGATAGCTTATCTTAAAATTGGTTTAGCTATTAGCCAAATCCCTTAAAATTGGTTTAGCCATTAGAGATCTGAAATCAGATTTTTTAGTTTAGCAGATCTATGGAAATAATTGGGTTTATAAGTTGTTTGTTCCTGCCATCTAATCTTCTGGTTGGAAGTGCAAGGCAGCAATCGATCAATTTTCTCCTTCAGTATCTGAATCTATTTTCTCTTTCAGTAGCTTAATCTATTTTCAAGCTGGCTCATTCTTAGGTTCTTTATAATTTTCGGCCAACGTCCGCCTTTCATTAATTTTTCTTTTCTTTTTTCATGGTGTTAGGTTTGGAAAGGGCAAATGATGAATTATTTGCTGAATTATTGAATGCTCAGAATTTTGTATCTGGGTATTATGATTCTTATTATTTGAATAGGAAGATTAAGCTACTGATATTCAGTTTTGGAGATTACTTCAAGAAAGAAGCAATTAAATGGGCATGGGAGCTTTCAACCAAAGAGTGTGCATGTGTATATTGTCAGTGGTCATGCATTCTTTCTTTTTCTCTTAAAAAATGAGAATAAAATTTAATACCAATATTTTATATTATCCTAATAGATTTGGGCTACCTGCTGACAGATTATGGGTTAGTGTGTACAAGGATGATGATGAAGCTTTTCAAATATGGCATAATGAGGTAAGCTAGGAAAGTATTTATAAATGTGTAACCAATTTCAGTATTTGTCTATTTACTTCTTAATCAACACCTCCATGTTATGCATTTTTACCTCCCTTCACAAATTCCATTTACTTGTGCAACAGAAACTGCATCTTTTTGTAGACTAATAGGTCTTATTGTGATTATTTACATCTCTTTTTTTCCTTTGGTTTTTTGGTTTTGGCTAGGAATCCATATGTTTTATCTTGATAGTCAGAGAATTGTTATTTGTTTAGCTATAAATTAAAGGCATCCTTCATGTAGTGTATGCCTACTTTTCTCACTTATCTATAATAACCCTTTAAAACTCGCTTCTTCCTTTGTACATCTATCCTTGTATTTTCTATACAGCTCTTACTAAATGAGGATATTACAACAGTATCAGGTGGGAGTTCCCATTAAGCGCATTAAGAGGATGGGTGAAGAAGATAACTTTTGGACCAGTGGAATTACTGATCCTTGTGGTCCGTGCTTTGAACTCTATTATGATTTTCACCCTGAAAGGGGATCTTCAGATGCAGTATGGGTTCTTAAAGTTTGTAGCATTAATTGTAGGTTAGTTTGTAGAATGTTTAACTGATATAAGTTCATACACTGATCTTTTATCTTTTATTTGGTTTCTTTAATGGTGACTTTGCAGGATCTTTTATCTTGCATCCTTCAAAAGGTATTTATGCCTTCCTATAATGAATCCTATAATATTTTATTTTCTTGTCAACTAAAAGAGTCAAATCTAGGATGCATGTGAATATCTTGTCAACTAAAAGAGTCAAAGCTACCGAATCATTATATTGAAGAACAAATAATAGTTAGCTTTACTCTTAATTACAATGGTAAAACAACTAAACATCTATTTAAGAAGGCATCCTTGGAGAAAATTGTATTAGTTCCATTACAAGTACATCATTTTTATAGACAATCTTGTGCATTGAGAATATGTGGGATTAGAAAGTGTAAAGCAACAGTGTGGACTGATATGACAAAGATTGCAATTGCTATGATGATTATAAATCACAAATTTAAGTCTATATATATAAACATTTAACCTCTAAACTTGCCTTATCATTATAATAATGTTCAATAGGATAGTATATGTGCTGTCTGGAATTTCTTATGAGGAATATAATCTGCAAATGAACTACTAACAACAACTTTTTTTTCTTTGTAAGCTGTATACATATAAATGTATGCCCATAAGTTTAATTTTGAGATGTTTAAAATATGTTGAGATTTTTGTGTTAGTACTACAAATAAATACTTCCACCTTTTATGCTAATAGGTAATTTGTGAACATTTTCAAGAGTTTGTTTTTAGCAATATTATATGGAAACTAACCTTCTTGAAAGTTAAACTAAATGGTTTTGTGGATTCAAATTGAAGTTTACTAACTATTGAAATTAGTTGTAGGTCTTATTGTCATGGGTGAATATATGTATAGCTTCAAGTTTTCAGCTTCAAGTCCTTTAACACACTTTTCCTGACTAAAATTTCATGTTTTTCTTTTCCAGCACTCCTTCTTTGGTTTTAATGGCTTAATTTTCTGACTAGCTTCAATTTTAAGGTAATATATCCCCATTAAAAATGTACATCAAAAATATTGCAGATTAAGGCCATGGTGTTGCGAAGTAGGTGGTTGTTATATTAGCTTTGCCTTGGTGGTGGTTTAGAGTTTGGCTTCTTTCATTTCATATTGTTACATTGAGTTCTAGTTTATCTTGGAATTGTTGATATAAGTGCTGAATGTGTTGAATTGCTTATATAAGTTCACTGTCAGTGGGTGAAATCAATCCTATAATATTTTACTTTCTTCTATTATAGCTTTTGTGAATCTAAATAGTTTTACATTTTTTAGATTATAGAAGATCAATTGCGTGCAATTGTATTTCTCATATCGGATAGAGTACACCTATCAAATATTGGCTGAGGCTATGTGGTCTGTTGTCTTATTAGACAAGCTGTTCGTACTAGCAGGTTGTTTGGCATTAAAGGGGACGGTAAAGGTGATCTAGATGGAGCATTTTTACCAACCATTGCAGAGAAAGCAATAGAATTGAGCACCCATATTGATTCAGATGTAAAAGCTAGAGAATCTTGTATTTTTTAGGAACTGCAAAGGGAAGATTTGTGCTTTGTGCAGACACTGGAGAGAGGAGAAAAGTTGCTTGAATAGATGGCAGCGGATGCATTATCTCATAAAAATGGTAGTGTTGTGCTTATCTGGAAAAGATGTATTTATTTTGTATGACACATATGGATTTCCAGTTAAGATAATAGCAGACATTGCTAAAGAGCATGGAGTCAATATAGACATGGATGGTTTTGATGTTGACATGGAAAAACAAAGGCGTCAATCACAGGCTGTGCATAATATTGTTAAACTAGCAGTTGAAGATAGAGATCTTTCTGAAAATGTTTCCGATACTAAATTTCTAGGGTATAACACCCTTTCTTCCAGAGCAGTCATTGAAAGTCTCTTAGTAAATGGAAAACCAGTGATACAGGTTGCTGAAGGAAGCGAAGTAGAAATTTTGTTCAACAAGACACCATTTTATGCTGAGTCTGGTGGTCAAATTGGAGATCATGGTGTTCTATATGTTACTGAGGGTGACAGCAAACCAAGAGCTATTGTGGAAATAAAAGATAATCAAAAATCTCTGCGCAATGTATTTGTTCATAAGGGCAACATCAAAGAGGGAGTTCTAGAGGTTGGTCGAGAAGTAGAAGCTGCAGTAGATCCAAAATTGAGACAATGGGCTAAGGTATGGACTCAACTCAATTGTGGGTCTATTTTCCTTTAACACTCAAGGTGAATTATAGATGAATTGCTATCTTTGTGAGTTGAAGTGAAATCTTAGTGAATATTTATGCATGACTCAAAATGAACCAATTTGGATATGAAATAAACTATTGTATTTTTATTTCAACTGGACTTTGTATTATAACGTTATCTTAATGTTTCATATTTGAAGGTTCATCATACAGCGACTCATTTGTTATAGTCTACACTTAAGAAAGTTATTGGCCAAGAAACATCACAAGCTAGTTCTCTAGTGGCTTTTGATCGTCTTAGATTTGATTTCAACTTTCATCGACCACTTCTAGATTCTGAGCTTGAGAAAATTGAAGGATTAATTAATGGATGGATCAAAGATGGAACACTTCTACAAATCAAAGTGATGCCCCTTGATGATGCCAAAAGTTCTGGGGCCATTGCAATGTTTGGAGAAAAGTATGGAGAGCAAGTACCAGTTTCTTTTATGTCGGAGAATGAAATGATTATAGCTTTTGTATTGACTTTTCCAACAGTAAGCTATTGTCATAAACAAATGATAAAAGTCATTACAAACACTTAGGGAAATTATAAAATCTCCTTCCACATTTCCCAAAGTGTATCCAATGGCCATTAAGCTTCCAAATTTTTTGTGCCTAGTCCTTTAATGACATTTTAATTCCTCACTTTCAATTGAAATTGCTTTTTCATCCTTGAATTTATTTACACATAATAGTCTAACTAAATTTTACTGTACTTGAAAGCCTAATAGCACAAAATACCCAAACATTATCACAAATTTGTTCAAACCTTTTAGTTTGGCAATTTCATCGTAATTCCAATTATTAGTAACAATTTGTTCTGAAGACTAATATTAGTTACTAGTTCAGCATTAAAGTAAGTATCGTTTCAACATATACTTTTAGCTAATAATCCTATCTATATTAATATTCTAAGAGAAAGTTGTAGGAAGGAAATGAAGTGAGTACTTTTGAAAATATAAGAAAGGAACCTTGTTAAAAATTTTATTTAAAATCGCAAGCAATTATAAGATATAGGGAAAAATTTCTGAACTTAAAAGGTGTGGATAAAATTTGCAAAAATTATGAAAAGTTATGAATATTTTCTATCATAAGCTAAAAATTTCATTGTATAAGGCCATCTTAAATATTAAATATCTAAATGATACTTATGCTAGCCCTTTAAATATTAAATTTATTGATCACCAATTGTCCATTTTAGGGAACCTTTGAATTATTAATCTGGGAACCTTACAAAGCTATACATTTTCGTGGTTGCCACCAGTTTTTGCTACAAGTTTTATTGGTGAGTATGTTATTTCCAACTTCCTAACCTGCAATTCTTTTGTATATTTCTCTTTTCTTGTTTGTCTTCGACTATAATTGCATTTCATTCATTCATTATATAGTTGTGCTCTTTGAGAGTTCATTTATCATCTCCTTGATTTTATTAATGTATTAGTTTTATTGCTTGCTGCTGGTCAAGTTAAGGGATCAAATGACAATTTCAACTACTATAAAAATTAAGGATCCATATATTATTGTTAAAGCTAAAGTGTTCCTACACCTCATAAAACTATCATGTACTTTCTTGCTTTAAGCATTTTTCATCTATGTTTGTTTTCTAAATTTTTAGTATTCATTACATTACCAAGATTGGCTATCTGATAACCTAACATGCTACTGAACAAAATTATGCAAAATTATGCACCATTTAGGATTATACACCCTTTTGAACAAGAGAGAAACTTTATCAAGTAAAAAGATTATATTGAACAAAATTTGGCACAATTTAGGATTATACAAAACAGAATCAAGAACAAAAATAGATTATATCATATCACGCACACCTTTATTGTTAGCCACTAGTCATTTTTATTACTTCACCAGTCATTTTTAATTACCTTCAAGATTTAAGTTGAACAACCAAACATCACAAAGGAAACTAAATTTCATTTTGTTCTTTCTACTCATTTCTTTCACTAAAGGAAATTGAATTTCTCTTGAAGTTGTTGAGATTTTATGAAAGGCTTCTTCTCAAGCTTATCACTTTTATGCAAATTTTTTGCTTTATGTATACCTTCATGTAGTTTTAGTTGAATTTGCCCTTTTGTTAACTTGTTTTTCCATAATTATAATCCAAAGGTGTACATGGATTGCTATTTTCATTTTTGTGTGCTCTTTTTTTTTAATTAACGTTATTGATTTTTCCAAGATGAACGAGGCTGGAGATAGAATTATAGATGCACTTTGACTAGTAATTGAGGCTTTTTTGTGATATTTGTTTGTTATATTTTTCTATAGCTAAATAGTTTTTTGGATGTATGTTTCTTGTGTTTTGTAGCCTAGACACAAAATTTGAAGCAGATTAACCTGGGCAAGATATTTTGCAGTTAATTGTCATTCTTGTTTTAAATTTTAAACTGAAGGTTGATTAACGTGGTGGTTGTTACGGGCTTAGGACAAGTTTAATAATTTAAAGTTTTCATTGTTTTTAAGAATGTTCTAAGTGTATTTAATGGTGAGTTATATGTTTTTGGCATTGTAATTTACACAATATTTGTACAGATTTTTTATAACTTTTTGTATAAATTATTTTTGATATATATTAAAATTATTAATTAATATATATATTTAATTTAGATTGTATACTTTTATATTGATTTTATTGTGTTTAATTTGGGATTTACAAATAGAAAATATATAATTTTGCAAAAAATTATAAAAAAAATAATATGTTACCGATAAATTTTCAACGAAAAAATCCATCGCTGCCATTTCAATAATTTTAATATTACACTACCGACAACATTACTGACGAAAATATCCATCGTTGTTTATACTAAAATAAATTAATAATTTATTCATTAAATATTATTGACGGTTTACTGACAAAATTTTTTGTTGGTAGACAGCCAACTCGACAAAATATCCGACGAATTTTAAATAATATTACCGATGGTATATTTTTTATAAACCCGTCAAAAAATCCATCGGTAATATTTACTGATGGAATTTTTCGCTGATAATTTGGTACCTACGAGCGTTCTACTGATGGATATTTTTCGTCGGTAAAATAATAAAAAATTATCTGTAAGATCATTTTTCGTCTGTAAAAGCACAAAGTCATCGGTAAAAATCCGTTGGTAAAATGCATTTTTTTGTAGTGATATTAGTATAATTAAAGTTTTGTATTTTTATTTATTATCACTACAGCTGAATTTTTTGTGGAAGCCATACATCCAATCCCCACTGCATCATACACTAATGACTACTTTTATCAGGATAAGTCTTACAAGAGTTTACGTTTACTTGGAGATTATTTTTATCTAAAAAGTATAAATTAGTTGATTAGTTTCTACAATCCAATAATAATTAGTCTATCAATTATTTATAAACTAATTGTACGGCTGCACAATTTTTTTTAAAACTTATGATTATTTATTAAGAATTTATGTTTGAATTATAACTAAAATTACAATAATCTTAAAATTCCATAATTATCTTAAATTATTGAGAAAAAATAATTTATTAATTTAATATATATGAATATTCTAATTGCAAGGTAGTACTCCTCTTGAATCTTGATCTCTTCATTGATTAATATAGGTGGTATGTTAAGAATCATTCATTTGGTGCAACTTATTATGTGTGCATTACGGGTGCCATTTGAAGAGGAGCATATTTTATTTTTACACTTTATGATGACTTTTGTGTAGTTATTAGGGGTATGTCTCTTTGTCTTTTCCTTAGCTTCCTAACAAAATCCTGACAAAATTCCTTATCTTGTCGATATTTATTGCTTTTTTCTAGGTAGTTAATTACTTTGGAAGGGTGGAGCACTGAAATTTGCCAAGGTTATCTTTTTACTTCTTATCTTATTCAAGTCTATACATATTCCCTTGCCAATTTCATTTAGAGATAGAGAAACCTGGAAGCAAAATTAATAGTTGATGACTTAGAAGTGAGCAATTTTGAACTACTATTTGTGTCATCTTTGAATATTAGTTTAGTGCTTTAAATTATGTTTATGTTGTCATCAACTGTAAGCTTAGGATATCTCTTTTGGCAATATGGTTTTTCTGAAAGTTCCATGTATGATCGGCCTTTTTTGATGTCTGTATAGGTGATGATGAACATGAATGAACAAACAATTGTAAATGGGGAACTTTAATTTTCTAGCTTGACTATAGTTTCATATAGTTCATCTCATATGTAGATGCAGAATTGATTGGGGAGTTATAAGTTCATGTTTTAATACATACAAAAATATCTGATCTGTCTATAACACTTAACTGCCTTTGTCACACCTCTATCTATAGAGTGAAAAATAGGGAAGGACATGGAAGTGGTATCATAAGTTTTTCAATAGGATGGCTAATGAAAAGAGTGATAATTTACAAGGAAAAAATGTTTTTTCCAGCCCTTAAACTTGTGTT
Source organism: Excoecaria agallocha (assembly GCA_037975025.1). Classification (NCBI taxonomy): domain Eukaryota; kingdom Viridiplantae; phylum Streptophyta; class Magnoliopsida; order Malpighiales; family Euphorbiaceae; genus Excoecaria; species Excoecaria agallocha. Next base: position 8,361 of record JBBPFJ010000588.1, read on the forward strand.
TTATTAATTATTTGAGCATATATATTTCAATTTCGTTTTATTTATTTTGATGTTGGTAATGATGATGATTTTTCATGCTACTTCATTTTCCTTATTTCTAATAGATGACTGGCTGGCTATATTATAATATATGTACATCTACTAAAAATTTAGGCTTTAAATGTGTTAATTAAAGATAAACTAGCTCTTATTTTGCTGTTATTTTTAGTATATTCCCTTGCAAAAGAAAATATATTTTGTATTTGCTATTGTATCTTGTTGTGTTGTATATATGCTTTCCAAGTATGCTTGGGTTACTGTACTTTTTTATGACGATGTGATTTTTGCTAATTGGTTGTTGTGCTCCTCTGTTTTAATGCTGTGTAGTGTTTTCTTCTAGTGGAATGCAGGAGTAATTCTCGTTAATGACTGTTTGCATATATACTTTTTATCATTTCGTGACCTTATTTTCAATGTAATTTGAATTTATTATACTTATTATCACCCTTTTTATATATGTAATATTTTAGATGTAAGGTATATGTTTGATTAAACGTACAAAGAATGGATCAACCTAATTTTTTTATTTATGTTTTCTTGAGAGCATACAATAGTAGTAGCAAAGAAAAGAAAACTGCTATTTTATATATCTTCCTCCTTAGTTTAGACCCATCCCTTTTGCAATCCAAAGGTACTAAATTTGCTATCTTTTTTGTCATTTATTTGTTATTTATATGAGTTTTTCCATATATAGGTCATTAAAGTATTAGATCAATTGCACAAATTTTGCTCATAACATTATAAAATAGCAATAAATAGTTTGATTAGCTGGTTGATTACATTTATATTAATTGGTTGATGATTAGTTGGCATTGTCTGCTAGATAATTTTTTATACCAAATATTTCATGTCACATATACATGTATACATTAATCATCTGTTCCTATTCCATTAACCTGAAATATCTAATTATGAAATTACATTATCTGAATAACAATTACGCAAGAATGAGTAATGTTGATAGATCTTGGATTTATAGGCGGTTAACACCAAAGGGTTTCATTAATCTTGAATTTGCTGAGGGAGTTGAATCATTCATTGACTACGCAAGTTCCCAGCTTGTATATATGGATGGTCCAAAAATCAGATGTTCATGTAAAAAGTGCAAACATATTTGGTACCTCTCTACTGATGAAGTACGTCTACATTTGTTGAAAAAAGGGTTTGTTCCAAATTATTTTGAATGGAACCGACATAGGGAGCCAATAATTTATAACACCTCTAAGGGTAATGAAGTTAATCCATCAGTGAATATAGACGGGTTTGTCGAGGGGTATTAGAATTAGACCAAATAATGTGAATGCAAATGAAAATCCATACACACCAATGGTTTATGACATAGCTGGTTATTCGTTTGAAGAAAACATGCAAAATCTTGAAAAGGAATCAAACCCAAATGCAAAAAGATTTTTTGAGTTACTAGAGTCAACTGACCAAGAATTATGGTCAAACTATGAGAACATGACTTAACTATCAGTAATTGCCTGAATGTTAAACATAAAGTTTGAAGGTCATATTTCTGAACAAATTTTGGATAAAACTCTTACTTGGTACAATAATTCATTACCTCCTGATCATAAAATGGTTGAGAATTTTTATGAAATGAAAAAGCTTATTTGGGGTCTTGGTTTGCCCGTTGAACAAATAGATTATTGTAGATTGGGTTGTACGTTATTTTGGAGAGAAGATGTGGAATTACAAGAGTGCAAATTATATGGTCAGCCTAGGTTTAAACCAATAAAGCATACTAGGAAGCAAAAATTAGTTCTTTGGAAGTGGATATATTATTTTCTGCTAACTCCAAGACTTCAAAGATTGTATGCCTCTGATGTTACTGCATCTCACATAAGATGGCATAATAAACATGAAGAGATTGATGAAAGTATGAGGCATCCATAGGATACGCTCGTATGAAAACATTTCAATGACACCCATACTGAGTTTTCAGCAGAAAGTTGAAATATCAAGTTAGGATTGTCCACAGATGGGTTCCAACCTTTTGGTCAGTCTGGCCAACAATATTCATCATGGCCAATCATAATTACTCTATATAATTTACCTCTATAGATGTGTATAGACAAGGTGTACATGTTCTTGACAGTGATTGTGCCAGGACCTATAAATCCAAAGCATAAACTTGATGTATTCTTGCAACCATTGATAACTGAATTTAATTATCTTTGGGAATTTGGTGTCAAAATATATGATGTGTTCCTTAAATAAAATTTTCAGATAAAAGTAACTTTGATAAGGACTGTTAGTGATTTTCCTACATATGCTATGTTGTTTGGATAAAGCACCAGATTCATCTTCCCGATGGGGGAAAAATATTGTGGTTTGCCAACCCGGGAAATTTCTTCCACCAGATCACCCATTCAGGCACAATAAATAAAAGTTCATTAAGAACAGGATGGTACAAACACCTCCTCCCACTAATAAAATTGGTAAAGATATATTACAAGAGATTGATTGGTTAGGGCTTTTGAAAGTTACAGAACTTGAAGCTGAATAGGTTAATAGGAGCATAAGTAAAAACTTTGGTTGGAGAAAGTGGAGTATATTTTGGGATTTGCCATATTGGAAAACTAATTTGATACATCATAATCTAGATGTGATGTATATTGAAAAAAAAAATATTTTTGACAATCTTTTTAACAATCATAAACATTGAAGGGAGGCAAAGAACAATGCAAAATCAATAGCTGATTTGAAAATTTTTTGTAAAAGAAGTGAGTTAGATAAAGATCCAAATATAAAAAAATATCCAAAAGCATGTTACACTTTGGATAAAAAACAAAAGCAAATTTTGTGTGAATGGTTGAAAAACCTAAAATTTCCATATGGTTATGTTTCGAACTTGGCAAGGTGTGTTGATATGAGGAAGCACAAATTATTTGGGATAAAAAGTCATGATTGTCATATAGTTATGCAAAGCTAATTCCAATTGCATTTCGGAAGCTCTTATCGAATAATGTTTAGGAAGCTATTATAGAATTAAGCTTATTTTTCAAAAACTTAACAGCATCTAAAATATAGTTGTCTGACATAGAAAGACTAGAAAGGGACGTTTCAGTGATCTTATGAAAATTAGAGGGTATTTTTCCACCTAGATTCTTTGATTGTATGGAGCATCTACCTGTACATTTAGTGCACAAGGCTAAAGTTGCTGGTCCAGTTCAATATCAATGGATGTATCCATTTGAGAGATAATTAAAGTTCATTTTTAACTAAAACTTATATAGATTTATACCAAATAAGTATATATAATTACCCTAATTGTAATGTAGGAACTTGCATCATTTAAAGAAAAATGTTAAAAATAAGATAAGAGTTGAAAGCTCTATATGCAATGCATATTTAGTAGAGGAAGCAAGTATATTTTGTTCACATTATTTTGAGCCACATATGATCACTCGAGAAAGAAAAGTTCCTTGTAATGACGATGGGAGTAAGCGGATTGATGATGATAACTTATCGATTTTCACATATGTTGGCCGAACATATGGACGCTCAATAAGAAGATTGTTAATAGAGAAAGAAGTAAAGGATGCCCATGGTTATATTTTATTGAATTGCCAATAAATTCAACCTTTCGTGCAATAAATTTAAGTTATATTTAAAATTAGCTAAGTTCTTTTTCTCAAGGATTAAAGTGTATAACTAAGATAATTTACAATATTTTTAGCTATTACGGGGATTTGTTAAGTGAGCTAATGCTAGGAAAACCAGAGGATAATATCAATAAAGAAGTGAAAAACAAATTTCCACATTGGTTCGCAAACTATGTAAGTTTTTTAACTGGCAATAAATTAAATGTTTTAATAAATTACTGTTAATCATACAAAATTTTATATTTGTTGATTAATTTTTTTTAATTATGTAGGCTTCTGAAAATAAAATAAAAAATAGGCTTATATGTGATATTGCAAAAGGAACTTTGCAAATTGTTAAATCACTTCCACTCTATTTTGTTAATGGATAGAAATTTCATATAGAAAATCATGGGCATAGCATGGCAACGGTAAATAGTGGGGTTTGCTTGCAAGGGGAACTGATGGATTATTTTGGTAAAATTATTGAGATACTTGAAATTGAATACCCCCATTGCCGATAAAATGGTGTGTACATCTTAAGTGTGAATGGTTTGATCCTACACCTAATGTTGGAATAAAAGTACATAGCTGATATAATCTCATTAAAATCAACAAGCAGAGAAGATTTAAACTTAAACCATTCATATTGGCAATACAAACGACCCAGTTGTATTATATTCCTTATCCCAACTTAAGACGGGATAAGTCAGATTGGTTGGTTGTATGCAAAGTAAAACCAAAAGGTGTGTTTGAAGGGCAGGAAACAAATGAAAGTAAGACAAATGAAAATGAAGCATTTTAGGAAGAAGAACTGGATGTACATGAAATAAATGCATGTTTCAAAATGAACATTTAAATTATCTAAATAATTAATTTGTGGAAATTTTATCCGGAGAGGATGAGGAATCCATAGATGGGCAGAATTATGAAGATGAGCTCGACTTTAATTTTGAATATTCGGAAATAAAGGATGATTTTGATGTATAGTTAAGTGATGATAGCGATTAATTTATGTACATTTTATTATATCATAATCCAAGTGTGTTATTATTGCATCAACGTAATATTGCTATATATATTGTAATTATATTGTTTTATTAGAATATTCTATTAGGAAGAGGAAAAATCCATTTTTTGATTTTCAGGTTGAAAATATGCCACCCAAAAAAACAGAAGGGAATGCTGCCGCCCAGGCTCAAAATAACATCGGATGGAGATGACAGTGCACGACAAGTGCACCCATCTTGTTTTGTGAGGTCTATAAGTTTAGGTGTGTCATGTCCAGATCTTCACCAGCCATATCAGGCATAACCTTTACCAACTTTAAACCCCGATGGCTCTCCTTATCTGTCAAGTGATACAGCGTCCAATAACCCAAATGAATCAGCAGAATCTATAGATGCATCTACTCCCACACTAGACCTAGAATCTATGCCAACAAATGAACAAGGAATAGATGCTGAGGATAAAGAAGGAGGCATCTAGCCTGGTGCAAAGGGAGTTAATGGAAGAATTTACATTAAGATTATTGGTGATATGTGAGTTAAATTATAAAAAAAAAGTTATATTGGAAGATAAAAATATAAGTTTATACTAATGGTATAAATATCTAATTTGAAATTGATCTAAATTTTTGCGAACTTAATAGGTTTATTCCATTAGGTATTTGCTCAAGAAAAATTAAATCTAAGTTCAAAAAGAGGATATAAATTGAGGGTTATATATAGAAGAATCTCTCTATGCAGACAAATGATTTTTATTAACAGGAGTTTGAGGTACAAAAAATTATTTGTTTCAAAATTTCCAATTTGATACATTAATGAGATATTTATTATACTTTACTTATATTATATGTTTTTTATCAGAAAGAGTTTTTTTGTGATTCAAAATTTGATGGTGTCATTTACCAAGTTTGGGAAAAGCATGCCCGTGCACGCTATAAAAAAATTTATTTCTAAATTATACAAGAGTGGTGAATTATCTGCTTTTATTTCTGAAGAAATATATGATCATTGGCATCAATACTGGGAACACTCAAAGCAATTGCCATTTTAGAGAGGTATTCTATAAATAGACAATGAGGCTCGGATGGAAATAGTCTAGCCGTGCACACTAGAGGAACTTTGAGCCATCATGAGCATGCACATATATTGGTAAGTATATAAATTTTAAGCTAATATTTTTATTTATGTATTAACTAAATCCAATTACACTTCAATTCAATCTAATGTATGAATTTAGAATACAAATGTATGATTATTATAGATAATAAAGGTTTAATATATGTCTATTTCCATGGATGGCTGCATTGTTGAGATAAATTTTTTTATGTCATAGGAGGTAAATGTCATTAAAATATAGGAAATTCTGCTGAATTTTTTATAAAATTGCATTTACTTGGTTATGCAGGAGAAGTCTATGGGTAAGAAGCCTACATACCCATAAGTATTTATGTACACCCACATAAAAAAACATGATGGTCAGACATTCGTCAACACTCATTGCAGACAACTCAATGTATATAAAATTTATACATCAACATTAATTATTTTATGAAAATATAGCTAATTAATTGTAACTATTGTAATGATAAGAGCAAGTACAATAGACTATCATTCAACAATGGTAGAGCTCTGAAAATATCAATGAGAGTCAAATATTCCTTCAAGTAGTTAGTGGTAAGAATAACTGTGAAAGGATTTTTGACTTAGGTTTTATTGCAAACACATCTCATTTGCATTGCTCCACATCTTCTACAACTGCTTGTAGTAGGCGGTCGAAACCTTCTGAGAGAGTCATTCAGCTAGAGAATACAGTCAACATGTTGCTCTATATTGTGATCAAGCTTAAAAATTAGAAGGCAGAGATGAGAAACAAAGGCAACACTTCTCAGCAGCCAGATTGTCCTCCTTCACCAACTACATAGTTTAGATTTGTAACATTTAGGTATTGATACTGACTTTATTTGTTGTGCTTGTAATGATTTTGATGGATTCTTATTTTATAGTAGTGCACTAAGTTTTCTGGATTTTTATTGTTGTATCTTACAATTTTAATATTATATTATCAATAAGAATATTTTCTAAAATTGTAATATGAATTTGGATTATATTTATTTATAAATAATAAATTTTCATTGAAATTAAAACATAATGCTACCATATGTGCACAATTTCTATTGTTAAATTTAGCAATGGAAATAGATTTTCCGTTGCTATATTTAGCAATGGAATAATAATTTTCGTTGCTAAATTTAGCAATAGTAATCTTTTCGTTGCTAAATTTGACCAATTGATCGAATCTTACATTGGTTGAATTTAGCAATTGAATTGAATTTCCATTGCTAAATTTAGCAACCACCATTTCCATTGCTAATTAGTGGTGACAGACGGGTATCCGTTGGGTCTTCTTCCTATTCGTCACTCACTGGACATAGCAGAATGCAAAATTTTAAAGCTAAAAACATACAAAATCACATCTAACCCTAAATCCATAACTATTAGCACCTAAAACCTGCCAAAATAACATAACCTCAAATCATACCTTTAACCCACTAAAGGCTTACTAAATTACAGAATAAAAGAAAATTTGAAATTATATAGCAATGGAGGAATCTTTTATCTAATCATGCCTCTAATATGCATATCAATCCAGATTTATTTCTCATCACACTTTAGGTATGCAAATCAATCAAGCATAGTATTCAGGCATGATTATTTCAATAAATATTAACATGATTGTGCATAGCAATTTTAGAGAGAGAAAATAAAAAGCTAGAGAGCCTAGAATATCACCCTTAGGAGATATTCTGACTCTAAAATCCTTGTAGTCCAGATCTCCACTCCGATTGCACTCTGTCTTTTTAGAAAATCAAAATGATTATTTGTTGTTGTTGTGTGTGTGTTTGATTATAAGATAGTTAGAGAAAAACCTTTCTTGGAGAGAGAGAAATTGTCATCCTTCCTCCATAAAAATGGCTCTATATCCAAAAGTGATTCGCCCCACCTTTTGAAACCCTAAAAATATTGGCTTTTATGCTCCCCTAAAAATCCTTAAAATATATCCTTTCATTTTTTAATTTCAAGAAACATGGAAATCTGAAAAAAGACCATAGACGGGGATCCCCCGTTGAGAGATAGGCATCCTTCGAGCTAAAATCCTAGAATTACCAAAATACCCCTTATCTGACTTAGACATGAGAGAAAAGGCCAGAGACGTGTGTCCTTCATGTGACAAACAGTCGTCTATCACCTCTAAACGCCAAAAATAGGATTTTTCATTTTTTCCCCAAAACACTTGAAAATGTATTGAAAAAATCATAAGATTTTTGAGAAAAATATGAGAAATTCACAATCAGAGCTTCAAGATCCGAACTTGTTGTCAGTAATATGCTATTTCTCATCATCGGGTATCCTTGATCAAGGCTGTCTCGTGTCATGATGTCTACACCACCTATATTACATGTCTAATTTGTATATGTTAGTAGTACAAGATATATAAACAAATTCTAATTTGTTTGATCTTAAACTCTTTAAATAATTTTATCAATCACTATTGATATTTAGGTATATCATTGTACAAGTCATTGCAGACTTCTAGTCAAGTTTCATGACTACCCAAATGACAGAACAAGTCAGTGGTAGTTGACTTATTCCCTTTCATATCTAGTTATTGTGTAATTATTCCTTTTATCATCCTTATATCTCATTTAGGTTTAGAGTTATAGATTAATTTCAAACTCCATAAACCTAAATATATTCATTCTTATACTTCTATCATCATTTCCAAAATGCCCTTATTAATCATATTCATCTTGTATTTCCACTTTAGCCAAAAATTCTCGTATAAAGAGGTAAAAAATGGTGAGATAAATTACCCACTCTCATCTGGGGTGGTGAATCTTATGTTGGTCATTTAAATACCCCCAAATAGCTCATGTTATATACAATCTCTGAGCTGTGTGTATCCCATGGAAAGAGTAAAAGTACAAGAGCTAGAGTATAACAATTTCCACTTGAGATTACCATGATGACTTCAAGTCTTAGGATACTTGAACCATTGATATATAGAGATTCTTAACTAACCTAGATCAAGTATCCATTTTAAGATTCTCATAGCAGATCTCTAATGTTCGTGCTTCTCAAACAAGCATCCACATGTTAACTTCAAACATCACCACGCTTGTAGCTTATGAGAATTGCTACTTAACCCAATCAAAAAGTATAACATATACTAGTATGTACATACATACAATATCCCATCTTATTAATACTATGACTAAGGACAATTTAGGTACTAACATATTTTCATGTAATAGAAATCTCATATCATAAACACTTTATGATTTTTTTTTGTGCACTATGTTTATATACCTAGGACTTCATTAAATAGTTTAAGATTATATCAAACACATGTAATTAACATAGTATTATATAATGAATAATAATAACAAATGTCATGATATACATGAATTACATTCCTATTATATGGGCTCTAGGCATTATTTTAATAAAAAGCATTGTATCCTCAACTAATCTCAACAGGTATGAATTTTGAGAACGAAATTTTTCTAAAGGTGAAAGAAATGTAAAACCATAAAATACACCCAAAATGTATAAAGGACTTAATAAGAAGTATTGTAATAATTTGGGGTTAATATACATATAAGTATGAAAGAAAAAGGGAATTAAAAAATTAATAATAAGTTAAAAGACTTAAATGAAAATTTGACAAATGAATTAATGAAAAGTGACATGTGACCTTACAGATTGCTTGAGAATATAAAACAGAATAAGATAGGGTGCAGAACATGTTTTTCTTTCTTCCATAAGGTCAATTTTCCCTTCTTCTATAAAACCACCATAATGAGTTCCGTCAAGGATAAGGTAAGTCCTTGGTGAATTCTTAATTTGCTTGAAATTTCCTTGGTTTTCTCATTTTTCCTCATCTTCTTCTCCATTTCCATTCTCCAAAGTTCATGAATTTTAAGTTGTGTGTGGATATTGAACTATGTTGTTTTTTGTGAGTTTTAGTTGAAGATAAGAACATTGAGAAAAGGAAATGAAGGTTATAAAAGAGCTTGAGAAGAGAAGGGTATATTTAATTTGTTCTCGTTATCCACACCTATAGATAAGTGGCAGGATATGAATATTATGTAACCAATAAATGATAAATTGTATAACAGTTATCTTATAACTTGATTATCTACCTGAATCATTATATGGTTTTGATAAAAGTGTTTCAAAAATTTTATTGAGGTTTTAATTTTGAGAAAAACTTTCACATATTTTACATTCATCTTATATATAAGTCTAATTCTTAAATATTTCATGCTTTCTACTTTACTTTGTTATATGAATTGTTTGGTGATCTTAGATGATTTCTATAAGAGGTATTCTAGAGTTATATTTCCTCATAAAGCATGTAGGAGTATCATGGTGGTTTAACCTATGTAAGTCAAGGAGACAAAGAAGTTAGACAAGGCTACAAAGGCCAAATTGGACGCTTAGTGAAACTATGTTTTGGATGATGATTTTGAGACTTCTTTATAAACGTTTTTGTAGAGCAATTTCAAGTTGCACAAGATTATGTAATTCAATATATTTTGCACTGTAATTTTTAAAAGCAAGATGTAAATAATAATATTAGTTATGTTCATAGTAATGCATGATAATGATTTAAATGCCTATTATTGAATGAGATGATAACTTGCAATTGAATGATTATTTTAATGGAGTTTGATATCTAGAGATGTATGTATGCATGAACAATATGTAAGTTACCTAAGAAAGGGGTGTCATCTTGATTCGTTGGCCTTCATAGTTTTTCTTTTCTTTAGTCTGCTAATTGGTTTTACAAAAGGCAAAGGCTCCATAGGCTTAAAAGTATCAACATTCCAGAATTATCCTCCCTTTACATGTTGGATCTTGTTTAAATAAGCAATTATATACATTACTTTATTGTATAATGTTGAAAACAATTGTAAAGGGTTTATTTTACTTTATTTCAAAGCATTAAATGCATTTAAGCATAGTATGCCTAACAAACCCCATTCTTTTCAAGTATAACTCTTCATGTTCATTTTTATTGTATACTTATTTAATTCCTCACTCACTCTATATTCATTTTCTCGAAATTTAAGCATAGTATGCCTAACAAACCCCATTCTTTTCAAGTATAACTCTTCATGTTCGTTTTTATTGTATACTTATTTAATTCCTCACTCACTTTATATTCATTTTCTCGAAATTTAAGCATAGTATGCCTAACAAACCCCATTCTTTTCAAGTATAACTCTTCATGTTCGTTTTTATTGTATACTTATTTAATTCCTCACTCACTCTATATTCATTTTCTCAATTAAATTCAACTCTACAGCTTTGAGCAATATTGTACCTAAAAATCTTCATAGCTATAAGTGACCAAGGATATTTACATGAATCACACCTTGCAGCAAGAATACCAATCTTTTCATAATTTTAATCCTTATATCCTCTAGCATTGCAATTAGAGGCTTGCTTTCAACATCTCATACCTAGAAAATAAAATATTCAACCACATTATTATCTACACTTAGAAATTTTTTGTGTGTACTAAAATATATCTTACACCATTTATCATATAATAAGTAAGTGCACCTTTAGTAGCCTTTCTATGAATTTATCCAAAAACCTTCAAATTATTAATGATTCCTCATGGAAATGCTCCATGTATAAATCCAAAAGTTTTTTTTCATTTCCTCACCTCTCCACCTTGTTTCCCCAATTGGCATATATATGCCTTATACACCACCTATGCTTTGCAATTTTAAGAACATTGCTAACAGAAGGCACAAGTCTATAATCACCATCACAATATTTCAATATATATTAGTAAATAAGATTTGTATTTAAACATGTAACTATAAATGTCACAATAATATATTTACCTTTTGTGTATTTGCAATGATTGTTAGATTACTTCTATCAAATAGCTTTAAATCATTCTTAAGAATCCTAAGAAACCAACTCTAATTGCATTTATTCTTCTTGTTAACCATAGTCTAAGCTATAGAGTATATTTGCCTTTCCCCATGTAGTCCAATAGCCACTAAAAGTTTACCTTAAAGTGGTCTTTTGAGGAAAGCCCCATCTACACCAACACCAGTCTACAACCAACTTTCCATCCATATTTACATGACTTAAACATAATAAAAAAAGTCTTTTGAACACCAACCTACCTTGAGCTGGCAAGTCATTATCAAATTCAAGGTACACTAATGAACCTATATTAATAGTCTTTAACTTTATAACATATGCTTCAATAATCTTAAATTCATGCTCATAACATCCCTTCATATTCAGTTAAAAAATAATTATCTTTGCCCTCTTACACTTAGAATGGTTGACATATAATTTAAGATAATCACCAACCTTCTTTTGCATGTCTATTGCCTTAAAAGATGGGTTCTTTTGTATTTTTGTTTGAAATAATTTGTTAGAAAGTACTTAGATGCCTTAGGGTTTTTGAAACAAGTTAAACATTCATGCACTAGGTTAATCACGTTTAATTTAAACACGTGATTAGTTCTATCATTATTGATAAGCATAAAAAAAGGAAAAGCCTCCTCGCAAATACATCTAACCCTATTTCTATTAGACTTTTGCAACCTAATACCCTATCCATTTGAAATGGCATACATATCAATTGTTTCCTCGGCCTCTTTTAGGTCCCTGAAAGCCTGTCCTACTTGTAAATGCCTAACCAAGTTGTCCTTATCAATGTTTTGAAACTTGGTTTGACTAGAATGGTTGAACCGATCAGATCGTGACTCGATAAGGAAACTGGATTGGTCCAACATAAAACTCGAAAAATAAAAAATTTTGGATTGGACCGGAAAAACTCAAGTTGGATCAAAATTCGGGTTGGACCGGATTGGACTGAATCAATCACAAAACTCTACGTTTTGTGTCAAAACTAAAATCCCTAAAACTAAAATCCCCTTTTCTTCTCTCTGCCTCCATTCTTTTCACGCAAATGGAAAATCTCATTCTCTCCTCTCTTCACACGGTCTTCTCTATCTCCATCTCCTATTATCATTGCCAATGGTTACAGTCTCCGATCGACAAACAATCGAAGCTAGATCTAAGTAAGTCTCACACAGATCTTTTTTTTTCTTTTTTGCTTTTCGTTTGTGAATGTTGCTCTTATTTTCGTTTTTGTTGGAAGGTTATAAATGTTGCTCCTATTCTGATCTGAACATATCTGAAATTTTCATTTGTGTTGTGAATGTTGCTCCTATTTTCATCTAAGAAAATTCAGATTTACTAACATAAATTAGATAGAAAAGAACTTGAAAATAGGCCTCGAGCATCTTCTTCAATATTGCATATTCTTTCTTTAGTTGTTGGAATGCCCTCATGCAAGAATAAGCTTTCCAATTTTGTTTCTGTACTATAAGCTCCGTTTCCAATGTTTCTTGCCCGAGTACAATTCATTACCTTCAAATTCTAACCTATCACTACTGCAAGTCCTGGAAATTCTATAGCCAAATACAGCTGAAGTTTCTATGTGCTTATATGATCCCAAGCTTTCTTCTATTTTAGATTTGTCTAGTTCAGCTATAGTTGTTTGTAATTATATCTTATCTGGTTATGAAATCAGGTTTATTTGTTATACAAAACTGTGAGTTATATGCATTTGATGTTAGAGTACTTTATATTCTAATTTAATCCTTGAAATACATTAACAATTGCAATTCGAATTTATATGGAGTTTCTTCTTTGATCTAAATCTTGTTCTGTTATTCTCAAGTTTCTACAAAAATTGGAGATTTGTAAAAAGTATATAATGAGAACTCGTTTTAGTTTCGCTTAAGATTTCACATATTATATCAGTCACTTTATATAATGTTCCAGTTATAAGTTCTTTTATATTCTACGAAAATGTGGAGAAGTTCAAATCAAGTAATATGATTATTATATTTAGGCAAAAAGCATAGTTAGATGACATTTTTTTGACATTTTATATCTAAATTGTTATTATTATTAAGTTACATTTACTCTAAAATATTATTTCAACATAAGTTACAAGATTAAATGAGCTTTAATGCTTATTATTGATGTTTGTTGATCATGTTAAATGAACTTATTTGAATGGTTGTTTTTTTATATTATGTGGATTTATTTGGATATTTATTACTTAAAATAATTTATTTAATTTTTAGATTTGAAAAATTTGTTGGACTTAAAATTAATATTTTGATATTGATATTTGATAATTAATAGGTTTTTTAATGTATTTTTACATACTTTATATTCAATTTTTTTGTAAATAATTATACTATAAAAATAATAAAAATTTCGAGTCGATCCGGTCGAACTAATTGACCTATTACTCAATTGGCAGGCCGAATCGACTTCTAGGCCGAGTTTCAAAACATTGGTCCTTATCATATCTATTCTCTTTATAACCTACTTAACCCCTTTTAACTCCTCATAATGAAGATTTTACACTCTCCTCTTCATCATCACTATCACTATCACTTTCAAACTAATTCTCATCCTCAGTGTCATCACTCTCATTATCCTTATACACATCTGACACATAACCATCAACCTTGAATGCATGTTTAGATGGATCAAATGTACCCATTAAATTTAAAATTCCATTCACACGATTAGGGGTGAGCAAATTCAATTTAAACCAAAAAATGGAACAAAACCAAATCGATATTTTAATTTCAGATCGGTTATTTGGTTTGGTATTTTTTAAAACATAATTAAATCAGTTCAATTTCAATTTTTAAATCTCAAAACTACAGAAAAACCAAACTAAATTAATATCAAACTAGTTGTTTTACATTTATGCAAATGCTTTTTTAATTTCTTTTAAAATTTATGGCCTTTTACTCATTATCACTACCCCACTTTATTCACATATCTTAACCCACCTCACTCCATCCATTCATATACCCTAACCCATTTCACTTTAGTTTCAGTTGCGCCGTCCCATTTCATTTTCATGCCTAAATTGCCATCAACATTTCCATCAATTACCACAATAAATTAGTTGCTAGCCATTCCAGTAGTTTTTCAAGCTACTAGCCATTTCCGTCAATTTTTCAAGTCTCTAAATGGCATTTCTCTATTGCTTTTATTTAATTTTATTTAGGTAATGAGCTTTAGGGTATATAACCAATGGGAAGTATGTGAAGAGATTCTATATGCTGGTCTGGTCCTTGATTGAAATCTTGGATGTTAACAGTTACAAAGGTTTTTTTTTTTAAGAGTAACAGTCTTTTTTTTTTTCATTTTTACATGAGTTTCATTTTTTTATTTGTAATTTTTTTTTTTCATTTTGAATTGTAATTTTATTTTTATTTAGAATTTTGATTTTATCTTTCAACTTCTTGTTTAAATACATGGTTTATACAATTTTTGAAGTTTTTTATTTTTTCATTGAAAAACATGTAATTCAATTAATCAAAGTAACTGAACAAATTAAATTTCTTTTAGTTTGGATAGTTTAATTATCAGTTTTAGTTTGATAATTTTCTTTTACTTCGAATTTTAGTTATTTCTTTTTAGTTTGGTTTTTGAATCGAATCGAACACTGCACACCCCACACATGATCAAGTCCATTCTCATTAACATATTCACTGCCTTTTTTTCATTTTTCCCGACCACCACAACATCTATGTTTAAATCTACGTGTGCATTAAAACTGTCGTTTTCAGTATCAAAGTCAACATCAGTCTCATCAACTTGTGTATTAGGTATACCTTCTGAAAATTTAGATTTAAGGACCTTAGTAAGCATAAAAAATCAACATTATCATATCATACTTTTTCCTTAAACATATCCTTAATATCAAAGTAAAATTAAGGCTAAAGTTCTTGACCTAGACAATCTTTCCACATATGTAATCCACCTCAGGATATAGTTCCCATATGCAATCATGGTGTAAATTCAAAGTTAGCTTCATTGACATTTTATTTAACTTACGTGGATAAAAACAAAAGAACAAAAAAACAAAAAGTTATAGCAGAAAGTGATTTTAATACTATTAGGGAGCACCACATCAGACTATTAATGCCATTTTCAACAACAAATTTTTAATGCCAAAGAAAGCCCCGAAAATACCCATGCTAAATTAAATAAATTGATATAACCATAGGAAACCCACTATCGGACATGCTATTATTTCTAATCCCAAATACGTCCAGCTCACAATGGCAAAAATTATTTACTTTACATGCAAAACAGGGACGAGGGACCACTTTGGTGCAAGCAAGAAAATGGGGGATTTCATGGAAAAATAACTCATTTTTTCTTCCACTTCCAAAAAAAACCCTAATTTCTTTTTGCAATTTCTGAGTTTATTTCAATAAAATCACTTCTCTCCTATAAAAAGAAACTTTAAGCTCTTTAAACAAATTGTTATAATTATTTTAGGGTTTATTTTAGTGAAGGATACAGAGACAATATTAGTTTTAGAGATTTGATTTTGAAGTCCTAATTTCCTTTGTGTTTAATGAGAGAGAGGGTTAAATTAAGATTAGAAAGAATTTTCCCTTCGATTTGCATAGGATCAACCCATATTATAGTCCTATAAATTATGACACATCGGTGCCGTAAGTAGTGAATAAATGATGTTTGAAAAAAGAGGGAACGGAGTACTATTTTCGGTATGTTTTAGGCAACTTCTAAACAAAAATATCCCTGATGGCAAATAAATTTTTGAAGTTAAATTTGGATGGTAAATTTGTACCTTTTTCAAGAATAATGATTAGTGCCATATTTTACATATCATTCATTGATTTTTGGTATAGTTCGTGGAGTAAATTAATAGGTAAAGGATGATTGAATTGAAAAGAGAAGATTTTTGGTGTTTAAAGCTATCAGTTCCACATTTTTGAATAAAACGGAGCTATTGATGCTATTGTGGAGACAACTTTGGCTTTACAACTGAACAAAGAATCTAAAAATTTCAAAGCCATTCAACGAGTGTGTCAATATATGAACACCCGTTGAATTTTGTTCTATCATTTTTTTTAGACTATTCTTGCCTGTGGGCATAACACAGTTCTAAAGAACTGTCAATTAAGGCTCCAATTTTTGAAATATTGATCGATCATTTTCTCTTTTTTCCTTCTATTTTGGAATAATAGTTGACTATGAGATTTCAGTTTTTGAATAGAAAAGAAGTTTTATTTTTATTTTGTGCTACTTTTCCTTTTATTTAGGTTTTCCTAGCGAACATTGCCACCATTTCCCTCTTAAAGTCATCAAGTTTCTTATCCAAATCCTGGAACCCAGAAGTATGTGCTGATGGAGTAGTCTCAAACATATTTTTCTCTTCTGACAGCTTTAAAAATCCCTCTGAAAACCCTTCTGGCATGCTTACTATATATTGCTCAGACCCCTGACTTGAACTATGACTAACACGGCCACCATAGTCTACTCTGAAATAGCTTCTTGACAAGATGATTGTTTGGGCTCCTAAACTGCCTAGGCAACAGCGGTTCTATCATGGCTGTAAAATAGGACTGTCAGCATGAAGTATAAGTGTGATGCAAATGCATGATCATAAGATGCAGCAACGACAACCACATATAAGAATCCTCTCGACCTTTTTCTCCCACACTTGTGGTCAAAAGTTTCTTTCCTAAATGAGCTTAATCCAAGGGTAATAGGGGACCCAATGGATACATATGGTGCATGGTGAAAATACGATAGCATAACACCTTATGAAATTAGCACATACGTAAAGGTTTCGCTCGGTGTGCATTTGGGTGATCCAGGCAAATTGAAATGAGCTTATTAGACCATGGCAACCTTTGGTTTGCAGGCATTTAGACTTGTTTATGTATACTTAATACACAAAAATCCACATCACATGCAATGCGAGATTATTACAGAATATATCCTAGTGAAAGTGTCCATACCATTATATGAACTTTAGTCTAAGTACTCGATTAGAAGGCTACCCAAGAATGGTCCCTACCAACAAGTCTAGCTTATCACGAGCACAACAACCAATCGGATCACCATTTGATATATCGAAAGGTATGAGACTTGCATTGGTGATTATCCCTAACACAACACTGGACTGAGTGAACACAAGGGAGTGCTTCAAAAATACACGGAGATCAGAAAAAGGGATGCCTAACTTATTATAGTACTCTAGCATGATTCTAATGCAAATTTCAAAATGAAATAAAATTTCTTAATAAAAAAACATGTTTATATCACATTAATCAAAAGTATTTTTCAAGCAAATTATCATTATGTCACCAATAGAGTCACCACTATGACACACATTGCTTCTTTGATGAGATGCACCCGAATCCAGGCTCTCGGGTTGGCCCCCTTTTAAGGTAAGTCCCATTTCAGATTATTTGGGCTTTTATAACCTAAGGTAACCAATCAATTCATGATGGTCAAGAGATTCAACCTGATACATCCAAAAATGCATAAGACAACATTTAAAGGTATTTTTATCCCATTGTTGGCAATTGGTTATCGAAAGGTGTCAGTTGGAAATCACAAGGCAGGAGGAAGGAGTCACCACCCAATTGAATATTGGAAAATAGTGTTCTGATCTTATAAAACCAAAATCCAGAAAGAGCTTAAAACCGCACTCTTATTTATACCTCTAATAAATATGACATTGGATTTTTAAATTAATTATTTTATCTCCTTTCATACATGCATAATCATTGCATGATAAATTAAAGGTATACCCAATCACATAGGAAAATGGTAAATCATGACATAATTAAGGCATTAAATGGACATTTGTCAAACAAGCAATTCATTGATTGTCCATTTAGGGAATACATTAGTCCTCGCATGCAAATTATGAAGAGGTGTTTCATTGCGAGTTTTGAAGACAAGGATGGAAAGTCCAAGTTTTATTAGTAAAAGTCTCATTATTTAATTATATACAAATTCTTTTACATTAATTAAAAAAAAACTTAATATCTACATGTGATTTTTGGAATTTAAATTAAGTCATTGATCCTATTTTATTAATAAAGAGTTTAAATTATTTAATATAAATATTTTTCATGATATTTTCCTTGGGACAGTCCAAATCATTTTATTTACACTGTAAATGTTCCAAGTATAGAGGCGTAAAAGGAAAAAATAAATAAAATGAAATGAAACTTAATAAGAAAAATCAAATTTTAAGAGGAAATATTTTGACACATAAATCCATGACCACCGGGTCATAAATGCGCTCAAATTAGCTCAACCACTTAAAAGGGAAATAACAACAATCAAATTCCATGTTAGGGCACATGCCACTTTGAAACAACACACACCTGCCCCTTTTTTAAGTATGGTTTCCTTACTCGAAATATAATTTTTAATACTCAAATAAATAGATTTTTAATGAAATTAATGAAAAGGTGGATCTAGAAAAACAAAATAAACTCTTAATATAAATTTATTATGTTTTTATTATACAATAAATAATACCAAAAAATATTTCGGCTCTTGAAATTTAGCAAAATAAAATTAAAAATGATGTTATGACTACCGGGATCAGATTCACAATATTTAAGAGTGAATAAATAAATCTAAGAGCTAAAAATATTGAATCTAAAAAGATGACTATATATTACTTTCAGTAAACTTATTCAAATAGATGATAGAATGTCAAGCTTCAGGACTATATTGATGCCAGTTTAACAAAACAAATTTGAAAGATGAAAGTTAGAATTTAGATTTGTATAAGATCATAAAGAAAAGAGAATTTCTTTGGCTCTAAGAGCAAAAATAAGTGAATTTTAGAAAGAAAATGCCGAAACCTGAAAAAGGGCCTAAATTGGCCAATTTACGGGCATAAAGTGATGACTCATGGCCTTGAGTCATCAAATGATAACTAAAAGTGCAGTACTTTATTACTTACGGCCATGCTTTGTGACTCACGACCATGAGTCAATTTTTTACCTTGAAAATTTGGCCAAATTATCTTTGACAAAAGGTGACTCACATTCAAGAATAAGTGACTCCCGAACATGAATCACTTTTTGCCTTAAATAAATTAGTCAATTTGGCCAGTACGTCCAAGATGCCCAATACTTCGAAGAAATCCATAATCATACTACTGAAATTAATCGTCTGATCCTAAATTATGCATTTAAAAGTCACCAAAATTTTTCAAAAGACCCGTGAAATTTCTGAAAATATTTTTGAAAGAGTCATAAAAAATCAAAAGGTTCTAAAACTTTCAATTCATTTTCTTTTATAAAGTAATTTTTTGCATTAAATAACTCTGACAAAAACTGTCTCAGTACTCAACATTTACACTGCCATTATTCTCCTTTTCTTAGTTTCTATTTTCTTAATTTAATCGTATGTGGCTAAATATTTCAGTCCAGTTGAACAATGATCGAGATTTCAATTCAACTGTTTCTGAGATATAATTAATTTATCTACTTATTTATTATCATCAGTATTTATGTTTTCATACAATTATATGATATTATTATTCATTTAATTGTTATAATAATGGTCATAATAACGTTATCGAAAAAATCTCGATCCGATCTTGTTACCTACAAAAAGAGTAAAGGAATTGTGAAGATTTTAAGATACTCCGATGGTTAAATTAATTCTTTCGAATAAGGAAAATCATTGAAAAATATAAAAAATTCCATAAAAAAAAGAAAAAAATCATATCTGAGTAAATAATTTATTTAGCTATTTATAAAATAATAATTTGCATACCCTTAGAATTCTAAATGTCATAGAATTTTATGTCTAATTAAATTACCTTTGTCATCATAGGTTTTCCTCTCCCGGTATGTGACATTTATGTCAGCAGCATTTAAGATAACATATTTAAAAGGTTGCCCTTTGTGACAGCCATAGTAAGCGAATAAATCTTCATAGCTCGTGACGAAATTGGCGAGTTTGAACTTAAAATTATAATGTGCTTATGGCTATGTGCCGATTTGAGCTAATAAGATCGTGCTCGTGGCGATATGCCGATTTGAGTTACAACCTAAGCTCGTGATGGAACTATCGAGTGAGCTAGAAAAAGTGCTCATGGCGAGTGTCATGTGAGCTAAAAAAGGAGCTTATAGCGATATGCCGAGTGAGCTAAGAAAGGTGTTTGCGGTGATATGCCAAGTGAGCTAAAAGAGACTCTTGGCGATATGCCGATTTGAGTCGTGCCTCTAGTGATACTTCTTTAAATTGAAAATATTTCAAGTGTGTGACAAAATAAGTTGTAAAATATTATAGAGTTTATATTGCCCGTTGTAGAGCTTTGATTGCATAACTTAATATTCTTGGTTGAAAAAACCGAGCGTAAGCAATGCATTATATTTGAAAAATATATAAACAGATGAAAATACTTATCATTTTTTAAGCTTAAAATTGCATGCTTTGCTTTTCCCCCTAAAACTGAGCTAAATGAGAACTCAGCTTATTTTAGCTTGTGACAATTTTTAAATCTACAAAAAGTTTCTATTTGACTTTTGCCTCTTGAACGAACAAGTTAGCATGTGTGAAACATAAAGATGCAAATTCATAATATAAAAATACTCGCAAAAGGCAATTGATTACTTGCATAAGCTTTTGGTTCCTATATTGAGAATGAGTTTGTATTGCATATGCCAAAATTTAGCAAGCAGAAATATGTTTGACTTCACAAAATAAGTAATAAAGTCATCATATGTATTTGAGTTGAGAGACAAATATAAAAGTGTAGTAAAAATGTATTTGAAAGAGAACTGTACTTGCAAAAGGTCTATATGAGTCATAATAAACTTAAAATCATGCTTGTCCCTCTGAATCTAGACTGAGAGTTGCCTCAATCATTATTGTTCTTACTTGTATTGTTTCAAGTTATTATTGGAAAATAGCTGCTAGAAATTCGAAAACCACTTGTCTTGTTTGATAAATTGTTAGTTAAACAATAACAAAAGGAAGAATAACCAACAAAAATTAATATTGTGAAGATAATACAAATGCCGTGAATATTTGAAAAGCACAATCAAATTGCACTTAAATATATCATATGGGTGATGATGACCCATTAGCAAAAATAATATAACTGTGATATGCCGAAATTCAAACTAATAAATCGAAGTAAGTTTCCAGGAAGCAAATTGCCTTATGATTGAAAGCAATTTATATGAATGCACGCATCACCTGAATGATAATAACTTCAAAGAGTTTGGTTATGACGTTCAGTCATGGTTACTCTCACAATTATTGAACCTTTGAAGGCGATCTATTGGCATTTTGTGTAGACTTTTTCCATGTTTATTCTGTTCAATACTTTTAAGGAAAGAAAGTAAAAGTTATTAACTTGTACGGTCAACCTTGTAAAAGAACTGCATGGCACAAGCTTCAACATTGTTGTAGTAATTATTGTCAGAGAGCCTATAGAATTATACCACATTTGAACCAAAGGATTTTGAATAGACACTAAACCTTTAGAAAAGTTGCGATGTATATTTGTTCACATGATCCAAGTCTTACCATTTTGATTTGATTACGATAGGGGATTGAAAATTAATGTGGAAGGCAGATAACTATAACTTAGAGAGATGGATGGTCGAACGAAATAAGAGAAGTAGAAGCTGCTGCAGATAGCAACTTGAGAGGATAATATTATGGAAAGTGATGGATTTTCATGGGAACAAGTAATTGAAAATCGCACTTTAATAGCGGCATTCAGCTTGAAGCAGAAGCTCATACCAACATTCTTCCTAAAATAAGCAGATATTCGCTATTCATATGCGAAACAGAAGAAGCAGAACACTCATGAAATAAGCATTTTCCATTGGCAATTAGCCAACTATATTCCTAGCTTATTCAGTTTTGTCAAGTGGACCAGATTTCGTAGAAACTGCAAATTCCTTTATTGAACTAATTAATAATATATAAACTAAATTTGACATCCATAGATTTACTCTGTATGTGAAAGTGAACAAGTTTCACTGAAAATTATAGGACAATATGAAAATCCACGGGCTCATTTATGAGATTTTAAACGTAGGACACCTGTTCCTATAGCTTAATGGTAGAGCCTTAGTCTAGAAATACCATTTCAATATGAAGTAAATTATTGGCATTAGTTTGAATCCATGCCATGTCATAATTTCGATAGTTTAACCTCACTCTTACCCTTCTCTTTTATATGATCCAACTTTTTGCTGCAATTATACTTTATTCTACTATGAGCAGAATGAAACCACTCACATAATCAAATTAATGCAAACAGAATGACAACCTCATAGCCAAAAAGATACAAATCTAAGCAAAATGGGACCATGTTTTCTACTTTTCCTTGTTTGAGCAAAAGTCATTTAGCACCCATTCAAGATGCTATATTGGATGCCCAACAGCTTAAGGGTACACCAAGCAGAGTGTACAAAACTTCAAAAACTATAATTGGCTTACATGGTTATCATTAATCAGTCCCGCTTACATAGTAATCACACATTGGTTTGCATTTTGTTATCTAATCCACACCCTTAGTTTTGTCTTCTAACACTCCACTTAGCTTTGTTGTCTAACATGCCTCCACAATTAACTCCCTCCGATTTTTTTATCTGTCTCTTTTGAGTAAAATTTAAATTTTATTTATATGTTACTTTTAAATTTTTAATGCAATTTAATTTATTTTTTTAATTTATTTTTCTTTCTCAATAAAGTCAAAATCAATTAAATTTGATAATTTAGTCTTAATCACCTAATTTAATATTAAATTTAAATCTATTTATTATTTCTTAATCCTAGTGAAAACAATAAAAGTGACTGATAAAAAAGAACGGAAGGAGTACGCTCACCGCATTAATCTAAATTTATTATCTGTAAAAATAATAAAAATTTGTGAAAATTTTAAAATATTTGGATGGTAAAATTAATTTTTTCAAATAGAAAAATATAGAGAATTCTATAAAAAGAGAAAAAATCATACCCGAATAAATAATTGATTTAGCTATTTATAAAATAAAAATTTGCATATTCTTAGCATTCTAAATACTATACAATTTTATATTCAATTAAATTATCTTTGTTATCAGGTCGGTCGTGGGGTTATAAAAATTATATATTGTTATTCAGGTTGATTGATCCATAATTATTTATCTAAATCTGAAAATTTATAGTAAATTAGTTTTATTATGTGCCACTAATTGCTTAATTAATTTTATAAAAAATATAATATAACTTAAATGAACATGGCATTTCTTACGTTTGTTAGTTAGAATCGGATTTTTTTAATTTTTAATGCAATTTTCAATTAAATAGTATGGAACTTTTCTTGCCATTGTTTGATAATTAAAATTGATTAGAGAGTTTGATCTTGTTTAATTTACATGTAGGGAAAAATTGATTGCTAAAGCTTTTCCACAGCTAAAACTAATTTGCTCATTTTAATTCAAAATTGATTTATGCACCCATTAATCAAATATTGAATTAGAATCGGAATTATGCCTTTGACTGACATTGTAGTTCATTTATTTATTTCTACTTTTATTATTTGTCAGTTTTAACTAGTTATTTACTGGGATTAAAACTCCTCCATTTTTATTTATCTGTCCCACAAAACAATTAATTTCTTACTTTCCATTGCTAAGATTTATTTAGTTTAAAAAATAATATTTATTTTTTATAAATTCGATGTCCATCAAAATAATTTCAAAAATTTATTGAGATGAATACATGTTTTACAATAGCTTATGGTTGTTGAGGTTTCACCATGGTCGGTTGTTTCCACCATCATCTAATCCCTCTTCTTCATATCCTCTCTCTCTCTCTCTGTCTCTCTCTCTCTCTATATATATATATATGAACCTAGTCTACCTAGATCATGTTAATTGTTATGTCATTTTCATTCTTATTCTCTTGAAAAAATAAAACAGAGGCCGCACTCCTTGCATCAGCCAATGGCCTCTAGATTTTTTTATTGAAATGGCCTTTAGGTTTTTAAGGATAATACTTAAAACCACCAAAAGATTAGATAGCAACAAACAAATTGATCAAAGAACAAGTAATAACAAAATATATTCTAATTTAAAAATAAAAAACAAAATATTTTATGTGGTTACTGATTTTCTATTAACCCAAATGGAATTGTTATTAATTTTAATAACTAGGGATATAAAGGCTAGAAGATAAGTGGCTAGCCAAATTTTAACATTTTTTATCCAAAAATCTAACTAAAACTTAAATTCGAAATCTCATAGTTTTGGTAGTAGGAATACTACCCCTAAACAAAAAATTTTGAGTAATACCAAATTTTAACATTTTATAACCCAGTTTATTTGTTTTTCTTTGGTAGCACAACGTAAAGACTCCTACATACCTTATCCTAAATTGCCTATGATTCTAATCTTATTTTGTTTGATTTCCGACAAGTGGATGAGTCTATTATTTTGTTTGATTTCCTACAAGTGGATGAGTCTATTCTCTCCCCTGCTTAAATAAGTTATTCAATGCTTAGTACTAGAATGGTCAATTTTTATCTTAATACATTTTGGATATGCAGTTCGATTTTTCTTAAAAGTTTGACTCGATTTCTAATATAATAAAAGTTTGATTTTGATTTTATTCAATTCAGTTTTAAACTAAAGAGACCAAATGTGCAACTATATATATATATATATATAGTAGACACTGTGATCTAAAAAA